>CAKALG010014794.1:0-19655 GCA_916700815.1 Helicolenus hilgendorfi | reverse complement strand
TTCAGGACGGAGAGCGGATGCCCAACTGGACGCAGAATCGAACCAGAGTGTATTTCACCGCTGTGGCCGCGAGTAGGCCGCGGATGTGTTTTTCCACTGTGAGTAAGACTGTGTTCCCCCGGTGTCAGACTAATAACGTTACCGCCAGCAAAATACCTCTGCTAATTAAATCCATGCTCTACTTTACAACCCCAGTGGTTACGTCAAAGCACGCCACTAATACGCCTATTTGGAAATTACCTCTGCTAAGTGTATTTCATCGATGTTTTTGACTGTGAGTAACCGCGATCTTCTCAAAATGCAAAACACTCCCGGGTCGCGGTTTCTCCCGCGAATCTGTGTATTTCTGACCGCAAATAGACGCGATTTGTGTGTGTGATGCAACTACGTCATGGTAGGTGTATTGCTGAGGACCCAATGAAGCACAGTGTCGAGTGTGAAGTTGGTTGTATGAGCGGTTCTCAAGAGAGCTGCAAGCGGCGACACCACAGGCCGAGCATTCAGCCCGTTCAGGCACGTTTTGAACATTGAACTAGTTAAACTAAACAGCAAATTATGTGAATCCAGTTTGTCCGTAGAGTGTACTGCATGAGATGATGGAGGTGCTACAGGAAGCTCGTGCCTCATACTCCTGAATCAAGTTATATACTGTATGTCATCCAATCACGTTTTCCAAAAAATGAGCAGTACTTCACTCAAAATCCCTAAATGCAACGTGAGAATCTAGACTCACTTAAAGCAACATTATGTCACACGGCTGTTCCCGGCTGGCACGGGATTCAACTGGATCTGTACACGTCAAAATCAAGATGAGTCACCATATACTCAACTGCTTGCCTCGAAGTGATCTCAAGAACCTTTGCATGCACAAACACACACACACTGTGCACACACACATGCATTATTATTATTGATAGGGTGGCATACATTCAGCTATTCTCGCTTTGTGTGTGTTCACGCCTGCCACGAGACACACTCTAGCACACACACAGTCTCACACGCCCCTCCAACTAATCTCGTGGTCCCTGACTTAAGAACTAGAACAGCTGATTTCCCCTCAGTTTTCCCCCTGCGGCCGAGTGCCACGGATTCCTAAGTGAGCCTGTCATTGTTTGTGTTCAGTTAATTGTCCCGTGGAGGGAGAGGGTGGGATTAAACCATCAAGTTCGATATATTGAGAAGCAAATGTGGATGGGGGGCTGTCAGGGGAGAGAGGGTAAGAGAGAGAGCGAGCCTTGGGGGAGAATCATCTTGAAAGAAGTAAGGGAAGAAACAAAGAATAAATAAAGAGCACAGATTGCTTTTTGGCCCGAGCCCCAATGGCATATTTTCGCCACGTCAGCAACAAACCAATTGCAGCTGCTCCCCGAGGTAAAATAATGGAGGGAGAGTGTGGTACCTCTATCAAAAAGAGGGATTTACTGATGCTGCACTCGAATGAACCCAGATCTAAAACACAACAAAGTCAATCCGACCTCTTTGCTTACAAGTTGATTTATTAGTCTGCACTGGGACAAAGGAATTGGTGTGTAAAAAGACGTCGTTAAAAGAAGTGCAGTGTCACTCTGCTCAAGGCCTTTTGTCTTGAGATGGCCAAACTAAGTATCTGCACTACATAACACTAAAACACTCAATAAATGTTGCTTTTATAACAGTAACCCCATCAATTTCCCCTGTTCACCTTATAAATTAATATCACTCTTTGTTTAATGCAATTTACACTCTCTGAGGTCAGCGGTATCCCTTGGAGGAGGAAACTATGTGAGACTCTTTACAAGCTCTTGTACTAAATGTCACACAGCTGATAATACTAAGCAGCACAGTGAATAAAAAAAACCACAGGGTCAACTGATGCCTTAAAGGGAAACTCCGAAATTGAATTCACTTAGTTCATTGGTGTTACTGTGCAGGGAATCTTAGAGCTGTCACTTTCAATGTTCCTTGTTTGAATTATGCTTTTGGGCATATTTTCACCAAAACTGCAAATAAATGTGTGAGAGAGTCTCTTGTTTGGTGCCTTTCATTTGTGGATTTATTTGGTGAGATGTTGCCATGGAGCAATGCGCTGGCAACAGTGGAGTAAACAGAAAAAAAAAAAAAAAATCACATGCTGTCCTCATTTGACAAAAACAGGCGTATTAACAGCAAAATCCTGTTGGCTCCTTTGACTAAAATGGAACAGAGTTTATCTAAGTCATGGTATTATGAAAAGGGTAACTCTAACCCCTGAATGGATGGTGCATTTAAAAAAAACAAAAACAAAACATGATTAATAACATCCTGAAGAAAGAGGTATCTATCTGCTGGAAATGTCTTTGAATTAAATTTCCTCAAAGGCGATGGATAAAAAAAAGTCCAATAGAATTGAAGTTGTTCCCATGCCAGTCATGTGATGCCACTCTTGAAGTGACAAAGATTGTGAACATATCACCCAACACCCCCTCCACCTCACACACACACACACACACACACACACACACACACACACACACACACACACACACACACACACACACACACACACACACACACACAAATACATGTGTTAAGTCACCATATCAGGGCCGCAGGCGGAGCCTTCAGCAGCTGGCATGAACTTGGTCTCACACTTCCTCCCAACACGATGGCACCACAGAGCCTTGCAGATATCCTGGGACAACATGGGAGAGAGGCAAAGAGTAAATTACAAGGCACCGCGGCTAACATGTTCTCGTGCTCAGTATCCCTCTCACAACAGCTGTAAACAAAGCCAGCGATGGGAAGGAGAATAAATTATGATAACATTGTTATATTGCCACTAGAGAGCTATTAAAACAATGTTGATGGAAACTTGCTGAAATAGAGACGGTCTGAATAATGATCATCTGGCGAGCGATCAGTGTGCAGCAACCTTGTATCTCCAAAATATTTATGCTTCAGTAGCTAGGATAACAACATTTTATCATCACACAGACGATGAATCAGTGATAATAAAAAATCCATTGTTTCCGCAGCAGAATGACAAAATGATTCAATGAAAAAACTGCAATCAGAGATTTCATACATTTTCTGTGCCAAACAGCTTATGTTCAGAAAAAAGTGAAACCTGCACAGGATATAAACAGAGATAATGCTATACAATTATGTGCATTAAAAGGGCACAAATTGACTTAAACTTACATGATGTCATCATGGCTGTGTTTCTCAGCAGCGGGCTGAAAGATTCAGATGGGAGTACTGGGTGGTTTCCCTGCTCACGTTGCCTGAGAAACATGGCCTGCTACTTTTTAACATGTCCACTCTATTACTATCTGAATGACTATATCAGATTTTGACAACTCAGTGCAGATGTTGACAGGCACCTCGGCCTCGGTTTGTTGCTGCCAAAAGCCACCATGGAAATCATCCCAAGGCTTATTTGTCCAGCTGTTTTGCTTACTCAGGCCTTTTGTAGCAGTAAAAATGGCACGAAGTGAGTGATGGAAGGGAAAGACAGAGAGAGAGAGAGATGATGGACAGAGTGAGACAGAAACTGAGTTAAAGAGAGAAAAAGGGAAAAACAGCCATACAAATTATTTTGCTGTTTGCTAGCCAGCTCTATAACCACACGCACCACGGAGAGTATCATTTGGCTCCTCCAGCGGTACCTTATCTTGACAACGCCTGTCAAAAAGCTTCATGAAATATGAATTCATTACACAATGAACTGCACCGCTGAGGCCGATTCTCGTAGTGTTTTTTACGAGCAACAAGTGTCTGGAAAGACAGTGAGCGTGAGTGCTGCTCGGGGATTTTTGGGTCCTGTGCACCTTGCTGCTACCAGGTGCACGGACACAGACCGTGCAGGACCACAAACAAAACCACGAGGGAGCAATCTTCAAATATCTTATAGCTGAAATAATGCGTGGATGTTTCAATGTTTAGAGGAGCGGGCTAAGTAGGATACCATGTGCTGATATAGCGGGTTCCAATCCAGCTAATAATATCTGTGTGCACTTTGAAGACCCTTTCCCAACTCCGTTTTTTTTCCACCATGCTCTTCAATAAAACAGAAAACCTCAAAAGTAATCTTGAAGAGAAGGAAGAAAAAAAAAAAAATACATTTCTTGTCTTTGTCTTCTTGCCAATCCTGTCCCATATTCCAATCCATTCAGGGTTAGTAGTTTTCCCACTGCAGTCTCTAGCGCATATTCAGCAGTTACAAGGTCATGTGGCATCATACAGAAAAAAGTTGTGTCCCCTTCTTGTGCTACAGGAACAACGCTGGTTGAACCATTGCCAAAATAAATAAATAAACTGGATAAAAACATGGAGTACACAATAAATCCCTAGGTGGCAGACAGGTAAACTTGATCGCAATCAATGGCAACATAAACGGCTATAAGGGCGGCACACAGCAGTAAAATTTAATACTTGAATTTCTTTTGTGAAATGTTGTGTTTTAAATTTCATGGCCACTGTACACAATTGCACCAGTTACTTAAAGTCTTCCAGTAACTGGCCAACTGCTATACTCTTACAGTTTAAAGGACCAATATGTAACATATTTACTGTAATAAATCATAAAATGACCATGACATGTCATCAGAGATTAAGGAAACATGCTGGATTGAAATACTGGCTTCTCTGACAACAATGCTACAGCCAGTTTGTTCTCCTTTTTAAATTTCCATTCCTGTCTGGAACGTCTGCTTTTGTTTCGTTGATTTTGTCCACTGACCATTTCAACACCCCCCGTTGCCACATATGAAACAAATTGTCATACAAACACAGCCTTCTGCAGCCATGGAAGCAAGATAACAAACTGGATCGACAGAGATGACATTAATGTTTTAGATTCTACCCGACCCAAAAAAGCCTCGGCACATCTCTCTGTGGTCCGTGTGCAGCTGGCTTATCAAAGCAGCGAGTGTTTGAGACACACAGCCGGTGGAGTAATTCCGACTACTGCTGCTTGCCAGAGACCAACGCGGCCGTGTCTAGAAGGTAACCCTCAAATTGCGAAAACGTGCGCTAACTGCTATCAGTCACACCGGAGGAGCGGACGGGCCACGGCTCCAATGTTTTGAATTTGGACTGCTGTTACCCATTTTAAATGCTAGTTCAGTCAGTCCTATATACTGCTCCTTTAAAATGTCTATCTGCCTGGAGGTGGCAAATTTATTTTGGGTTAATGAGTTTGCTGACAGAGTCCATGTACACACACAGTGTGCAGGGCCGGACTAACTGGCAAGGGGGTCTTTACCGAGCCATTAAACACTGAAGTAATCTAAACCCTAACTGGACTCAGGCAGGGTATCTCAAACAGCAACATCAGCAGTAATGAGACAATGGGAGAGCAACAAGGAGAGATTCCCATTGGCAACGCTCCAGTGTATATTTAGTCATCTATCCCAGTGAGTATATCATGGGCAGAATTATAACTCTCACTGTTTATTTTGTGTTTGCGTGTGTGTGAGAGAGAGAGTATAGTATGCATGCACATGAGGGAATACAACCCTAATCAGTTTCTCTTTTCCTTCCTCTTTCCTTTGTTCTTCCTTTTTTTCCTCTACCTCATTACCCCCATCCCGCTCTCAATTTCTTCCTCTGGTATTTTTTCCTCAGGAACAATTGCCACCACATTGTTTTAAACTAATTAAGCACTCAAGTTTTGAGTGGATGTGCTGGAGAAATCCCCAGGGAGAATTAAAGCACGGCATGGGATTTTTAACTCATTTTGACATTTGCATGGGATGGCATAATTGAGTCAGAAATCAATTTTACCTTCTTAAAGTCGAGGGTGCAGAGTTTGGCCTTCTCCCCGAATTGCCATTTACACTGCGTGTCTGCGTCGTAGAGCTCGCCAGGCAGCTTCTCCGGGTACCGATACTCCTTGACTGCTCTGGGTTCATCTGATAGGCACACAGCCTGGGCAGAACTGGAGGAGAGGAACGGAGAATAAAAGAGAAAGTAATGGAAAAGAAAGAAAATGAGAGATGAGACGAAAAAGAGAGGATGAGGGGTGAGGGGGGAGAGTGAAGGTGAAAAGGTCAGCAGAGGACAGGAGAAGAAAGGAAAATAGAGAATAAGACAGTAAATGAAAGCAGAATGAATCATTAATCTTTAAACAACTGGTGATATACAACATGCATGCAGACATAAACAGAAATAAAATGTAAGGTAGCTGGTATATGAGGCTCCATGCTGTGCGCACAGACATTCCACAACGGAGAGCATCAGTCCATGATGCTCCATTGTTTCCCACCTTGGAGAGTACCATAAAGTGTTGCCACGGTAACATAACAATTTGCCAAACTCAGACCCTGAGAGTAATGGTTTTAATGCATCAGAGGCTCAGACATAAAAAAGTCCTTGCCCATATCGCTCATATCCTAACACCAGCGGGGGGGGTTTCCAATGTTAACTGATATCACTGGTTACTATACCGAGATGTTTTACAGCTCATACGCTGCAGTCGGGGGAATATAATACAACAATATGGTGGAAAGAGCATGAAAAGGCAAAATATGTTGGAAAGGTTCATCGTGTGAGTGAGTGGTCATGATTGCTTTAGCAGAGTATATGTATGTCTGTGTGTGTGTGTGTGTGTGTGTGTGTGTGAGAGATCTTCTATCGATTTATGGGTCCTATGTGTCTACAGAGAACAATGGCTGTTCTGCAAGTGTAATATTCAGATATTCTACATTATTCACATTATAAGGTTTCTGAAAAAGACATTACATTTACAGTGTACACACATCAGCAGGCGCACATGTAAGGCCTTTGGGCTGGGTACTCACTCACACATGAAACTACAAGCCCTATGTAGCACGGAACAGATTCCCTTTAGAGCAGCTTTTCGTATTCGCTGATGGCACTGCAAGGCCAGGTTTAGGACGACATGTTTTCCCAAAATTTAAGCTGTACGCTACAAGGTTATCATCAGGTGGAGATAAAAAAAGATAAAAATAAACTAGAATTACTGCCTCGCGGTTGTATGCCTCTGCCAACAAGTCAAGTTCAGTTTACATCCATGTCTGTCCAAAATGTCATCACTTCCTCATTTTATCCTGTTAGACATTTGTGTGACATTGTCATAATTAGGATATGAATTCTTGAGTTATGGCCAAAAATGTGTCAATGGTTCAGTGACCTTGACCTTTGACCACCAAAATCTAATAAGTTCATCCTTGAATCCAAATGGACGTTTGTGCCAAATTTGAAGAAATTCCCTCCAGGCGTTCCTGAGATATCGTGTTCACAAGAATGGACCGGATGTGCGTACATATGTACGTATGTACGGACGGACAACCCGAAAACATAATGCGTCCAGCCACGACTGTCGCCGGCGCGGAGTCATAAACAATGAAATAAATGAGGAAAGCACCCATTCTATTCTAGGATTCCCTGCAGATATCCTGACTCATCTCCTCCAAACAAAAAACATATTGTGATTTTTATTCTCACCACGGTTTGTTGGTACATCAAACACAAAGACAACAAAGTGATGTTATGTGGCAAGTGGTAAAGTCTTAATGACATATGCCTATTACAAGGCTGGCAAGAGGATCAGTGGGCACAGGTGGATTCTCACCTGACAGACACCTACTGTACCATAATGTTTACTTACAGTAAACACGTAGCTGGAGCCAGCAGCCAGTTAACTTAGCTTAAAGCATAAAGACAGGGTGAAACAGCTAGCCTGGCTCTGTCCCAAGTAACAAAATCCACCTATCGGAACCTTTAAAACTCACTGATTAACACGCTGTTTCGCATTTGTTTCATCTGTACAAAAACAGAAGTGTGAAGGTACCTGGCTAGTCGGCAGGAAGTTACTGTTCTGTACTGTTCAGACCAAGAAATAGTCTGGCACACAACCCCCTCATAAAACAGCAAATTGTTGTTTTTACACCTCAGTGTTTGTACAGACGGATTTCGTTCAAGCAAGATATAAAGTGTTAATCTGTGAGTTTTAGATCTCACTGATTAACTTAGATTTTGCTACCTTTATACACAGCCAGGGTGGCTTTTCCTTCCGTTTCCAGCTGTGATACTAAGCTAAACTAACCATCTTCTGGGTCCAGCTACATACTTATCATACAGACTTGGCTTGGTCTTCTCTTGGCAAGAGCACAAATAAGCATATGTTTCCTCGGATGTTGACTATAAGGTGACCGATGGGCCAAATAGTGTCATTTGTGGCATGTGTGACCCTAAGGGAAAAGAAATGGGACCTCAAAAGAATCTTGTTCACTGACTTTGTGATGGCTCTCACCAGTGCTCACACAGACAAAAACAACTTCAAGTGGCTTTGAAGGGGATTTCGCTTCCCCTGCCATGAAAGTTGTCCATCCATTTTAGGCATGACAAAGAGGTCCGATAAAGCATGTGACTATACATAAAGCGTTGGCACGGCCCTCTCTGTCATAGCTGACTGAGGAGAGGCAGATTTAGAGCGAGTGTGATGTAAACTCTGTTGGCCGACACAACGCTCCCTCCCTCCGTAAGCAGATGAAGGTAGAGACATTTAGGAGTCTCGGTTAACTCGGCGAGACACATTTAGCCAAAAACATTTAAATATCATAACATTCTGTTGATTGCAATTAGGAAAACGTACAGCATTTCAGCATTTTTATCATTCGGTGATTATGCAGGAAGACGACCCCTGGTTGTTGCAGTGGTGCAGAGATCCCCTCCACGTGGCCTCAGGGGGTGACGGGAGTTTAATATAAGGCTGACAGGCCTAACAAGGGTGAGGTCACCCTGGCTCTAATAACTCAGCGAGGAAATACACTGTCTGTCTCCACCACTCTGAGAGGGGAGACCTGACAGTTCAGTTAACACACTGGTAAATTTAGTGGCGAGCACTGGCTCTGAGCTATCTCGTTTCAAGCGCGCACACGCACACGCACGGACGCATAGAAACACAGCCAGACACATGGACGCTATGTCTGTGATGCTTGTTTTCCTCACTTGGATGGGCAGGCTTGCATGCATGAAAATGCAGTTATTAACACACACATGACTTTCTGCCTCGCACACTTTCACTCACACGTACGTTGACACATAGTACGCAGTCTGTAAAACAACACTTAACTGGAGAATAGCAGCACCACATATCACATAGTTACTACGTCAGCTTTATATTCCAGCGTCTCACACACACGTACGGTATATATATACAGTAGGCCTGTTTGTGCTTGCAAAATAAAGCCCATAATAGTTATAACATAAGTGCAGTTTTTCACTTGGCACTCTTCAGATCAGAGCAGCATTTGTAACTGATATATCTGCTGCTGACGTCTATCAGTAACACATGTTGAATAATACAAACACAATGCATGTTAGAAGTGGCTATCGCCAGGGGAACTCTTGCTTTAATAAGTTGGTTTTTATAAACTGATACAGTGCTTTATGTCTTTGTTGCATGAGCACTCAACAAAGGCTGGCATGGGGATTTACTCATTACTCATCAGCGTGCCATATGGATGTGATGGAGCTCTTCTGTTTTGAGAACTTAATGAGACTCTTCAAGCAGTTATACCCATAAATATCATTATTAACAATAAGTGCTTCTTAAATCAATTCCTTTTAGCATTGTTTTAGCGCCACAACAAAAGCACAGCAGTAATAGAAAATACGGCTGCTTACTTGAGGAAGCGGCTGAGGTACTGGCGGCTGCAGTCCGACCAGGAGAAGATACCGTTGTGACCGGCTAATGTGGGAGACATGATGTTTCCTTCTGACTTCTTACAAACGTTCCCTTCACCGTCATGGACCATTCCAAAACTGAGGAGTAAACACAAGGTATAATGTGTTTTCTTTGTGTACAAGTTATGGTGGCGGTGCTCCATAGTAATGGTTTCATGTTATTTAATCCAATAGTAGAAGACAGGTGGTTGTACTGTGTAAATGTGGTTGTAGCAAGGGTGAGCAACAGAAGGGCTGCCCTAAACCGAAGAAATTCTTAATCGACTAATAACACAATACGATTTTGCCGACTAATACATTAGTTGATTTAATCGACAGATCTGTAAAACTGAGTTTCTCCGCATGGAATCCCACAAAAGCACCACTTTAAATCTTGTGTTTACCAGAAATGTGCTCATGTTTCTTAGAAATAAGTTATTCAGCATGAAAAAAACATTAAAAAAACTACTAATCGACTAAAGAAATCTTAGTTGACTAAGAACAAACGACCGATTACTCGACTAATAGACCAAGAGGGGGCAGCCCTAGCTAACACAAACCACAACTTTGTATTACTACGGGAATCTTTGCACAAAAAATGCTTGAAAACATCTTTTGTGGTCCATGCTTAAATCATATGTTGATACATGTCGAATGTGCATTGGAAAACAGCATTTTTTGTCACTATTTTTCAGAGCATTTTATGCCTTTTAATGGATAACTGACGGCACACAAAAGGCAGTAAACAAGGGGAGAGATGGGAAATGACATGCAACAAAGGCCCCTGGCCCGACGTGAACATTGTGGTTCATGGTTGGCGCCTTAACTTGGCCACCAGACATATAATTGTCAGCACTTTCTTTTTTTTTGTCAATATGCACTCATAAGAGGGATGGAAATCCTTACTTGTGTCCGGATTCATGAGCGATGGTGAATGCCAGACCCAGGCCTGTGTCCTCATTAATGGTACAGCTCCGGTACTTGCTGCACATCCCACTAATTGGAGCAAAACCTGCAAAAAAAAACAGTGATGCAATTTCACAAAATTCACATCACACTTCAATTATTTCATCAGCGGTAACTCACTCAGTTCCAACATAAACTGCAATTGATTTATTTGATTACAATGTCCACTGTCAAGCTGTGTTTACTTTAACCTTAACAAAAAATTGTTTGTAACTCCAAAAAGATTCTCTCAGATTGGGAAGCACAAAACTGAACACCCCAGTCTGAGCTAGTTGTGGACCGCATGTAGAAGAAACATCAAACAACGGAATAACTGGGTTAAAACCCCTCCATATGTTAAAATATGGGTCTCTGTGGAATCATTCGTAGATCCCCCTGCTACCTTTCACTTCACTTTAAAACATTCTTTATCTGTCTTCACTTCTTTCTCACATCTCTCATTCTCTATTAAACTCCCTTTTACTATTCAGCTCCCTTTATGCCTCTCTCTGTCCATTCTTCTTCTCTCTCTCTCTCCTCCACACACACACATGCACACACACACACGGCCCCCCTGGCTCTGAATCAAAAAGGATAATACCCATGGGGGCCTCCCTTAATGTTTTTGTCTCGGTGTCTCCACGGGAGAATTTAGCCTTGTGTGTTGTTATTTTACGACTCCGAGTCATTCGCCGTAGAGCGCAAAACCCCTAAAGTCATGTTCTCATGTACATTGCTAATGTGAATAATGACATTAAACACAAGCCGGCAGATTGACTGTGTGAACTGCCATTTAGTTCCTTTTTTTGTGTAAGGAAAGAGGCACATCGTTGATATTATATACTGGTTTTGAAATATGGAGGAAAACATTGAGGGGTAGAGCTGTAACAGTAATGCAAATAAACTGTGTTATATACTAGCTGGTAGCACTAATGGTCATTTGGCCTCAAACCTTTGGGAATTAGTCAACTCTTTTTTTGACTGCGCACACACGCAGAGGCACACACAGACCTTTGAACTGGGCTTTCATAGCAACGATTAGGGCTAATGCTAGCCTCAACACTTTGAAGTCCAAACTTAAGTCTGGGTTTTTGAAGGGAGTGTGTGTTTTCTCGTACGCACATGTGTGAGTGTGCTTCTCTAGGACACACAATGGAAGTTTTTTCTCACAGTGCGGAAGACAACAATGTGTTCGCATGGTCATTACCACAAACAAGCTGTTGTTAGTTTGTTAGAAGGTTTTAAACTCACGATGACCGAGGATGTGTGCGTTTAATGTAGCTTGAGTTTGGTCTGTACAGATAATAGCTAAAGAGCACTTCTTTTGAATGTTCTGTGATTTAAGTGAAAACATAATTAGCATGTGTCATTTTCTGACCTTATAGCTTATATTTCTCTGATGTTGCAATCTGCAATAATGAAGCTATGAATATGTTTCAGATGTGCCCTTTTGATAATGCTTTTTTACGCCCATAACTTTTCCACATTACTATATACAATGTGTTATACTGTGGAGCTGAAAACATCTGAAAGCTGCAGATTCTTGCAACATCTGGTTTGGCTGATGTGACCCTCTGTCACATCGTGTGACAGAGGACGGGGACACCTTCCCAGAGAAAGACACATTTCTATTAAGAGCAAGAAACAAACACAAAATAGGGACAGCTGGCATTTATGTGCCTTGAGTGTCATGAAAAACACTTTCCCACATCATTATTTGAACATTTGGATCAGCATTTCCTCTTTTCCTTGCTTTTTTTTCCTGGAATTTATATTGCCTCAAATTACCCTTTCAAGGCTTTTTTTGTAACTGCAGAAATCTACTTCACAATGTTGAGGACGCAGCCTACCGAGAGTGTCGCAGGGTTCGTTCTTCCAGGAGCAGATGTCGAGTCCTGTGAGGAGGATGGCGTGGTCGTGGTGTCGGCCCTCTCTGCCTCCCAGAGTGGACTGCCAGTGGCAGAAGCTGTTCAGTGTGTGGTCTGCATGGTGGTTGATCACCAAGCCATCCTGTGAGATGAAGCAGATAAAAAGGGAGGCAGAAAGAGAGACAATATTGTCTTTAGGGAAGGAAGCTGTGAGCTCAAAGTGTTATGGATTTAAATGGTGGAAAATGTCAGTCAAAGTAAATGACATTCCCCCTTCCCTCCGCTTCGACAAATATATAGAAACAAAACACTTCATAACTTCATAGAATGAAAGAAGGCAAAGCTATTACATTTATTGCAGATTTTTTTGGATTGCTAGATCCTTTACGTTCAATTACCAACATCATTAGACATATAAAGGCAACATGAAGATGTGAGAGGGGACACTGATCAAATAAGTGTTGCTGCTAGGAAGACAAACGTCTGGGACATTTTTGCCATTTTTGGCATTCCTCCCGCTGATAATTGCCTCTTAAGGAAGATTGAAATCTATTAACATCGCAGGTGGCTGGAAACCAGAATCCGTTCTCCTCGGCCTGCTTGACTCTTTTTCTCCATCAGTGGCCCACCTGTTCCTCTCTGCTTCGGTCAATCTCCCCACTTTTTCTCTTGTACTCGAGCTGTCCTTCCATCTCCCGTACTCTCAGAAAATTTCCCCTCCTAAATCTGGCAAAGATCCAAGGAAATGCACACCCTATAATTAACCACCGTAAAAGTCCTCAGCAGTTAGGACGACCCCGGGAAAAAAAATCTGGGAAAGACCTCAGAGATCTGGACCTTCAGGCATAAAAACAAATAAACAAACAAATGCCTTCCCTTTGTGTCTGAAGCTCCATGATGTGCACAGCTAACACAGAAGGACACACACTGTTATTGGTTTATTACTTTAACCGCATGAATCCAAAGCCCATTATGAGAGGGATTTTCAAACCGTTCAACCCTACAAACCCATTTTAAAATGTAGCCATCAATCATAGTGTTTGCTGTTTGATAAGCTGTATTTTTGGACAGTGTTTTCACCTGACAATGCTTACAGGCTTTGAGATGCTCACCTGCTCTTCATCCAGAAGCACAAGGCCAACTATCACTATGTTGATGTTCCCCCCTATCGTACCGTCTTTGAAGAGACTGGAGACCTAGAGGGCACACAAACAAACACCATTACATATTATTAACACCATTTGTTTAGTAAAATGCTTTCATCTGTCTACAATGGCCTTATCAATGTTTGCAGTTTGTTATCAAGGTAACACTAGAACAGACTTGTCAGTTTTGGCTACAAGACAGTCACGGATTCTTACCAAACACAGGCGCTGTTATCCAGTGAAACCTAATGTAAGTCTCTTGAGTGGGAGAGGTGAGCACACTTGACTTTTAAACATGTGCTTTTAGAGAGGATTGGATGGCTTGATTAGTTCAGTAAAGTGACATTTAAAGTGTTAATCTGTCTTCAGACATGCAAACTTCTTCAAACGGTATCTGGACTGACACAATCACTACAGTCACACGCAAAAAATATTCCAGTTTTTGCCCTAATTCCAAAAAAGACAATATTCCTACTAAGCTGTTTACAAGGCTAATGAAAATCAATATTCCACTAATATTACCGTTTAATACTCCGATTAACATTAACACGTGGCGGAATTGTTTGACCGTGCGAACGCAGCCTCCTTCTTTCATTCCTTCAACCACCTTCTTGAAAAGGCTGGCGAGCAATATTTGCGCATTTCCAAAAAAACTCCTGATATAGTCTTTCATAAAGTTTAAAAGTAGGTGTGTTTCTCCTTCTGACCAGAAATGTGGCCTTTTTCTTTTGTGCATGCATCTCTGCAAACTGTTGGCTAGTTGGTTTGTGTATAACGCACATATCTGGCTGTAAACAGGTAAGACGCTATGTGTCGCAAACTGTCCGTAAAAACCCAAATTGAAAGGCCTATTCCGAATGCCTGTAAACACGTCCAAAGAATAAGGCCTAATTCAGAATATCACGTAAAAATGCTGTTTACATGACCTGTATCAAATGTGGAATATTGTAATATTCACTGAGATTATAATGTATATTTTCATCTATGGGTTATGCTTACTAGCACTACATTAAATCTTGATATTGATATGGTTCTATCTATAAATCCTTGCACCATGTAGACACATATAATAGAGAGGTCTATGTCAAGTGTTTGAGACAACACACCTTGACATTCCTGTGGAAATAACACATCCCCCTTTTGATGGTATCAGTGCCGTATGACAGCCACAACCGCTGTTTTCAATTCAGCTTCTTGTACTCACACGGATATCTGACCATCAATCATAACACTTTGGGCTTTGAAAGTGGACTCCTGATCTCTTGCTCTTGTTCGCTCTCTGTCTTTCTCTCGGGCCCTGTGAATACCTCAGGTGCCACTCACTAAGCCTTCTTTCCCCCCCGCCCCTTCAGGAACACTCTCATTCATTCCTTATGTGCCTGATGTTTGGTCTTCCTCTGCACTGACTCATGAGAAGACACATGGCTGTGGTTTGTTACCAAATTCAAGCAGATATTCAGAGGTCAAAGAGGCAATCAAAACAACTTACTTACACTAAGTTCTCCTGGCACACCAGTGTTTGACAGAGCTCCGGATATGCAAAATTTAACCGATACAGTGAATCACTGTGTTTTCACTGCCTCGCAGAAGAAACAATCACCAGTTTCCATAGAGCCCCGGTGTTTTGTGGTACATAATGTACAGTGTGTTTTTTTTAAATTGGTAATTAACGTCTTTGAAGTCTTTCCACTCTGCTGCGTAGTATACATAAATCTACGCAAATGCTGGAACGGCATATCAGATTGAATTTTTAACAAATATTAAATAACCCTTTTGAGACCCACTAGAGCTGGCAGGTGGGGCAGGGGGGGATGCTTGTTTTCTATGAAACTCCATACTGTATTTAGGTGACTCCTCCGAGGCGGGCTGTGACTGCTCCAACTCGGTTTCTACTAGAGGGAACCGTGTTTTCAAAATAGACGGATTATCTTTGGATTTGTCAGTCAGTCATTAAGTAGCAAAACGAGCGTGACGGAATTTGCTTGCAGATCAGCTGAGAGGGACGGGCGGCGGACACTGTGGGCGTCGCGGCGATGATCTCACCCTGGTATCAGTTTCATGTTTTTAGATGTGCTCTTTCTGATAAGTGAGAATGGAAGACAGGGGTGTCAAGTCACTAAACCCTAAGCTATGGCAAACTTCAAATGAATTTATGTATGGCTTCCAAATCCATTTCTGCTGATGTTTGTCCTTACATACATGGCAATTTTGGGCTAAAGTTTGGCAAGTGTATAACTTGTATCGATGAGAGGAAATATGCCGCTGCTAACTAACAGGCTTTGTTGTATTGCAAGACTCTCCTTCATTACGTAAAGTTGAAAGACATGGCGTAGCCGGTAGAAAAACATATCCTACATCACTTTTGTTATTCATAATAAAAAAAGCCTTGCTAGCAGCTCTGTGAGGCTGTACTTAGGTACAATGGTCCGCGCTAAATGCTAACACCAGCATGCTCACAATGACAATGTTAACATGCTGAGGTTTAGCAAGTATAATGTTTACTATGTTCACCACCTTAGCCTAGCATGTAAGCATGGTAACATTTGCTAAGTAAGGGATAATGTATAATGAGCCGGTCATTGTTGTGAAATAAACCCCGACAGGGAGTTTGCATCGCCCTGAAGGGGTTTATTTCACAAAAATGACCTGCTAGCTGTACATTATACCACTTATTACATGGCTACTTACTTAAGAAATCAATAAATTGACACAATAACGGTCTGCCATCAGAACTGCGCCCATAGCTGCGCCCATCTGTTATACATAGCAACGAAATTTTAAAGAAATAATAGACTGTAGAACGCTGTGATTGATCAAATAAAGCCGTGTTACTAAACAAAGTATAACACCTCCGATAAAGTCTATACATTGTTTTTTTTAGCTCATCTAACACTGTACTTATAATTCGGCTTCCCTCACCATATTAAGCACAGTAAGAACATATGTGGTAATGTTCTCTTGGCCGTGGTTGTCCATCATCTTCCTGTCCACCACCACCAGCGTCTCCACGTTGAGCTTCTGATTGGCCTGGTTCTTCATCGGCGCTGCTCTTTTGCTCCTCGGGACGAACTTGTACTCATCTGGGAGGATAAAGATATCCTCTTCTGGAGGTTTGGGCATGTCTGAAGAAAAACAGGATAAAGGATAAAAGGAGTGAATACATTTTTGAAAGACAAAATATGCGGCAACAACAACAGAACAAACTGAGTGAAACTTTATGAAACACACTGTGGCTGCAGAGACAACATGATTAGGATCAAACTGCTGTACAGTATAGTGGGCTCTAAGTGATTGATGAAAGAAAAAACAATATAATGCATATAATAGCAAGTTATGACGTCCATGACAAATATACAACCCTTCCTTCCAATAGCTGATTATATGTTGTGCAATATTTAAAATGAACCTATAGCCACCGGCCAAACGGACAACTTTGCCTGTGTTAGTGTTAACCAGCGATTCTGGCAAGTAGCTGACAACCATTGTGGATGATTAACTATACTCTTACTTTCATGAACTGATGTCATGGATAAACTGCAAACTGAGATTTTTTTCTGTTGTTGACACTGGCACTCTCAGTGTTATGCTACCATTAAGTAAAGTGTGAAACCACAGTATGTGGTTGTACATTAGCAGCAGCTACAGCAAGTCAAATGTTCTCATATGCAACTGCTATTACTATGACATTATTACAAGCAAATCCATTTTGCTGTCAGTGTCATCAAAGAGATCTCTGAGCAATTTCATATTTTATAGACATAACATAACGCTATATAATGATGGACAAGGGCCAATTCTTGAGTAGTAGATGCAATTCATTATTAATCTCTGTTTTAATCCACTTTGAAAACTTTGTTAATAAAGGTAACTTTGAATGTGTGTATCATGGATAAGATAAGCTTTTTTTTCTCTAAAGGGAAGTATTATACAAAATGATGACGTAAATTGTAATTAATTCACAATACAAGCTTATTGTGAAAACGACATCAAATACCCAGCTCTGCCCTGTTTTTAACTCTACTTTTGAAGCTGGGTCGCCTTTGGGAAACGCGTCTCACATCCATTCTCACTTTTACGCTGTGACATGAGGTCAATAGTACGCATAAGTCAAAGCAAAGCACAGCCTAAAACTAACATAGCTTGTGACATTATCGCCTCAAATCTTCACTTCCATGTTTCCAGGTTATCAAAACCTTCACCGCCCGGCTGCGATAAACTACAAAGGCTAGAAAGTTTGCTTATGTAGGCGGACAGCAGGTGAGCGACCAAAGTGCCTATTTGACTAAAACATGGCACAGGTGTTCAGTGATGTCATCCTATGGGAATGTAAACATCGGTGTGTTTTCACAGGGGACAGACAGCTGGGGTTCTGCGGGGTAATGATGGTGGTACCAGTCCAATGACCCCCGTGACACCAGCAATGTTAACTGATCTCGTGGTAATTCCTTGAGAGCAAACATTTGTCACGGCGTAAAGTGAATATAAAACATTTCCCTTAACCTTTCACAGGTCATGTCACTAAACGTCACCAAAAATGTCAATAGAGATTGAGATAATATATTCTTCGTAGGAAACATTTATCAAGTTATGTACAAATCAAAACCTCCTCAGAAAGCTTCCCAGCCTCAGGATCGGGAAATGTTCCAAACATGTTGATTTGCCAGCGTGTTCAAAGGTTACAAAATCTTCTCAGCGAAAAATTGACTGATGAGTCAATAATGCAGTCAGCTCTAAAAAAGCGGCATGTCTGGATTTATAATCCACCGTCTGGTTAAGTAAAACACACACCATGCTCTCTCTCTTTAACACAAACAGGAGCCAATGATGTGTTAACATTAGCACAGACTGTGTTCATTTTAATGTGGTGTTACAAATGATATATCATGTGTTTTTCTTGCCACTTTAGTGCTATAAGTACCTGTGAATTTTGAAGCACTCCGTGAATATATGATAACATTGGCATTCATTGCAATGACGTCTTAAAACACATTTTTATTCTCTGGCTTTTACCTCACTATAACAGTTGCCTTTTTATATTATGATCCTTTGTCTTCTGTGTTTTTTTACTGTGTTGTTTTTATGGTTTTTGCTCTATTTTAAGTGTTGTTGATTTTAAATTAGGACCGGATTGGAATATGGCAACATATTAGTGGTGGTGTCTCTGTGTTTCATCTTACACCAAACCAACCACAACCCCGCGAGGCTGATTGAGAACAGAGTTAACCAGAAATGCCAACAAATAGAATTACTATCATATGTTCAATCTATTTTCTTTTCTCAATGACACTGTAAGTGATGTGATAATTCTCCGAAATGTGGCTTAACGTCTTTGAGTTCAAACAACTAATTCAGTTATATCTGGAAATTTAAGAATATTATGACAGTGCCCTGAAATGTGCAATGTGAGACGTGTGTCCAGGTGGGAGCATTCTTGTTTAAGTGTCAAATGTTAACCATTTTCATTTTGAGGGACTGAAAGGGCAAAAATGACTACAACATTTTTTTCAGAATAAAATCTGTCACATAATCTAATTTTTTGAGTTAACGTAAAAAAATAAGATCCAAAGGCAACCAACCCTTATGTGGGAGAATATAGGTGAGTAAGATTAACCTCATTATAAAATCGTATTGAGTTGTTGAAGCATTCAAAAATACATCTTGTATCATCAGTGCAGAATAGATTCATGCAATTTCTTTCTATTTTTACATCTCTATATGTGCTACATTGATTTGTAGAATGTAAACAGAAAACTGAAGAAATGTGTGTTACAGTACTTACACTCTGTCTCCCTGTTTACTTGATAAATGCATGGGAAGCAGTTGTAGGAATGTTTAATGCATCTCACCATGAAGAGGTGCTGTATGAGAGTGCAGTTTATAATAATAACGCTACATGCTACGTGTGGATTAGAATGAGAAATTGCCCTTACATACATTTCTTCCGTCTCCCGCAGAAGTGTTGCCTCTGCTTCTCCCCGTGTCTGTGGTCACCGTCGTGGCGATGGCTGTTGCGGTGATGGCCACCGTCATGATGCTCCATCTGGTC
>CAKALG010014793.1:0-30227 GCA_916700815.1 Helicolenus hilgendorfi | reverse complement strand
CTATCTCTCTCTCCCCCCTTTCACGACTCTATCCACTGTCAATAAAATGGAAAAATGTCCCCAAAAAATAACTTTAAAAAAAAAAAAAAACATCATTATGGGTAAAGTGGACAACTGGTTATGTGTCCTTGCCTGAACACTTTGCAATGCATTTCATGTTTTATTTCCTGTTTATTTGATTATTTTCAAAAGACACGAGGCTGCAAAGAGATTACACCTGTCAGGCACATTTACTCACTCCCCCACAAAAGTAGATTAGCACGAGGGTGCGTTCGTTGGAAATAAAACAAGAGCGGCGAAGGTAATTTAGGACGCACACTTTGTCAGGAAGGAAGATAATTTAGGACACATATTTAGAAAGAGCTGGAGAATTGGGACAGAGACAGAAAAGCTCAGAGTTGCCATGAGCACCAACGGAAAGGAAGCTGGAGTCCCGTTAGTGTAAGCATACACTGCTTGTAATGGTTACAACAATACAGATAATTGTAGAAGCTACAGAAAGTACTATTACATGACTTCACAGCTCCCTGAATGATTCAGTATATAATTATATCTCTTAAAACGTCGGCTCCGGTACTTTCTCTGTGCACATGTAGATTTCTTAGTCCGAAGATGTGCTTTTCATGTGAATTTGAGAGTCTAAATCACCCAGCAGTGGAAGTATGAGTGTGTTTCTTTGAGTGTTAGCCACATGATGGATTGATGGATCAGTCAAGAGCTTCCACTGGCTTCTGCCTTATACTGAGGTAGGCTTCAGTATCACTGTAACCTCATTTGTAACCTTAAATATGTAGGAATGCGGTGAGGACCCAAGTTCAGTGAGAGACTGAAGACACGTTTAGGGAATTTATTTTCTTGGCAAAGCTAAAAACACCACAGCCAACAGGGCTATATAACTAATCTCACTTGGCTATGGTCAATACAGCGCTGGAAACAACAAACAGAACTAAGATAACTCTTCTCTTGTATTGGCAAACTCAAGCCAAACAGGGGTTAAATATATGTTAAGAAACAGGAGAAGTCAATGATTAGACAAGGTAAGTTATTGGCTGGAAGTTCCCTCTGACAGCAGCCTCATCACCATGGGGGCAGGGGAGAGAGAGAGCACCCAGGATAGCTCCCTCTGATCAGCACCTTGGAGAGTGCCGTCCTGATAAAACAGGAATAAGCAAGAATGGAAGCTGCCTGCATCCTTTCATGTGTGTGTCGTAGAAATTTTAGTTCATAACAGTTGAAAGCCTGTAACAATCAGTAACGGTATCAGAGGCCGGTAACGGCATGTTGTCATTGATTGCCGTCAGCTGTATCTCACTATTGTGAACAAGTGAATTCACTAAAAAGCACAAATACATAAACGCAGTCTATTTGCATCTGGGTGAGAAAAGTTACACGGCAGCTATTTGGCTATTTTCACCCGGCCAACTTGAATATGCTACTTAATTTAACAATAATTAGCTAGCCGACGTAAAATATGCAAGTGGATGCTAAATTTGTTTCACACCAGCCAAATAAACAATGGTAATCCATTGAGTGGCTGTTAGATTTTGGAATCCACCAGCTACAGCGGTAGATTGATAAAAAAGTTAATTTCCAACCCTGACTATGACCCAGGAGACCAGGGTTCGAGTACTATGAGAAGGCTATTTTTGGACTTGATAAACTTATTATTTTCTGTTGTTTTTTTTTATTAGTATCATTTATTATTATTAGTTTACAGCTGCAGGTTGGTTAGTTTTAAGGCAGCAAAACTAGATGGTTAGTTTTAGGCAACAAAACGGCATGGTTAGGTTTAGGCAACAATACTACATAGTTAGTTTTAGCCAACAATACTACATGGTTAGGTTTAGGCAACAATACGACATGGTTAGGTTTAGGCAACAATACGACATGGTTAGGTTTAGGCAACAATACGACATGGTTAGGTTTAGGCAACAATACCACATGGTTAGGTTTAGGAAACAAAACAACATGGTTAGGTTTGGGCAACAAAACTACATGGCCATAAATAAATAGATAGCACAATCATGAGTTTGAGTGAGCAGAACCAGGCCTCAGCAACTACAATATTTTGAATGTTTACTGCCTCAGACAGACTGCTGGTGGCCTAAAAGTGCACTACGTGTGACATTTGCTCATGCTTGGGCTGAAAAGAGGCTGTCAGAAACTTATCCAAACCTTTCCTCAACAACAGTTCTTGACTGAAACTTTTCTCAGTGTGGATGCTTTACACTTTTGCAAATTAAACGCTGCCAGAAACCATTAAAAGCAAACTGTGATGAAGGCTGCATTTTCTTAATGCTGAGCTTTTCAGCTGTCATATCTCATCTCGGATAATGTACACCCTGTGCAGGAGGAAAATATCAGATTAAGACTTGTATCAGCACTTACTCAATATTAAATTACTTGGATCATGATCGGGACAGAAGGCTTGATCAGGATGTTCCTACTTTGAGAGGCTGTTTGTTTATATACATCAAAGTGTGTTACTGTGCATCAATATCTTTTAGGGCTGCAATTAATGATTATTTTCATTGTTGATTAATCTGTTGATTATTTTCTTGATTAATCAGTTAGTTTATAATTGGTCTATAAAATGTCAGAAAATTATGAAAAAGTTTGATCAGTGTTTCCCCAAAGCTCAAGCAGACATCAACAAATGTCCTGTTTTGTCCACAACTCAAAGATATTCAGTTTACTATCACAGAGGAGTAAAGAAACCAGAAAATATTCACATTTGAGAAGCTGGAATCAGAGATTTTTGACTTTTCTTCTGAAAAAGATACTCAAACCAATTAATTGATTATCAAAAGAGTTGTTGATTAATTTAATAGTTGACAACTAATTTATTAAGTGTTGCAGCTCTAATATCTTGGTTGGCATCACCTTTGGCCTCAACACTGTTTGAGGCATGTTTTAAAACAGTAAAAGCAGCCAGTCTGGTGTGATTCACTCGTCATCAAAGAAAGGTAGAAAGAAAAACAGTATAGAGAGATGGAAATGAATGATGTGGGTGTGTGTTTAAGTGAGATAGATGAAATGATGTCTGACAGGAATTAAGTGGTTTGATGCGGCAAAATGGAGCCTGTCGTCACGGTAACTGAGATTTTTATAAGCATATTTAAAGGTCCTTTAATTATTTTAACTAATTAGATGTTCTCCCAGAACTGTGTGGGTATATACAGACTGTGATTGATTGACATCGCCTTCACTCTGCTGTTAGCTTTGTTGCACCTATTAGGGTGTGAAAAATGACACCTTTATTATTTCTTTTTGGTGAGCACACGGAATTTCCAGTATTGCTCCACCCTCGACTTGAACAGAAGTCTGTGCAATAAGTTATCTTGTGTTTTATTTGTTCTTAATTTAGATTCATTTGTATAGATTTGTTTTCACCACAAGAAATAATCTTTTCTTTTTTAAATCGGTGTCAAGAAAAGCCTAATTATATCTTCTGTGATTCAGTTTTGTAAACATAAACTCACGGAAAAGTCCAAAGGGGATGAATACTTTTTATAGGCACTGCATGTGTGTGCGTAAGAGTGCTTGTGAGATTCTGCAAGCTGAGATGAAAGGCCATTTGCCTTTGAAGAGCGGCCCATATCAGAGCTCTACACTGCTCTACATACTGCTTGAAACCACAATCCTTTTTTTTTGTCATTTTAAAAATGTAGTTTGAAACTTGCTTTTATTTTATTTATAATTTCTATTCTTCTTTAGAGTGACCACACGTTGCCACACGTTTCTTCCATGGTGATATTTTTCCTCACTCTGATCAAGGTTTGAGTGTTTGAGTTTTCTCATTATTCCTGTTTTTGTTGTAGTCAGGTCCATTAAGACACGTAACAGATTTTATATTGCCCTAAAGAGTTGTAATAAATCGAAAAATCTATTCATATTATTATCCTCTTCATTCCACTCTACCACACAGACGTCCCCAGGAGTTACATTCAATAATTTTGTAAAAATTAGAAGAGGGAAACAAAAATGATATTTCCCCACTTCACTCTTATGATGAGCAGCTAAATAAATCCGGCAAACATCTCAACGAGGCTTTAGAGCAAGATCAAATAGCATGTTGATGGAAAATACAAAATGAGAAAACTCTGACAACCTCTTATTATTTATTATTTTCCTTTATTTAACCAGGTTAGACTTACACAAGTTACACTAATCATATCACTGTAAAGCTGCACATGTGCACATGCATACAATCAAATACACATGGGGGGCATACATTCACACAAAATAAACCATGTTCCAAGCTATTAAAAAAGCAATTAGCTTGGGCTTCATCTTTGAGAATCAGAGGAAAAAGCCATGGGAGTTGCATATTAGAATAGAAAGAGAAGTATAGAGGAGGATGTAAAGGCGAGAGGAGGAAATATAGGCTCCGCACATTTGAATTCATAAGAATGTGCTGTCATGTCTGTGTATATAGAAAGAGGCGGAGAGAGATGATCAAAACAGGTGTGCTTGAGTCGGTGGAAAGAACTGGTGGGATGCCAGCAGAGGAAACACGAGATGCAAGACATGTATTTAATCCACATGAAAAATACATCTGTCAGACACAGAAGAAGACAAATTGCCTGTTTTAGCTAAAACTAGCTAAAGCCAGTTTCCCTCCAGGCTTTGTATCGGAAAAAAGGTTTCTTTTATCGAGTGCTGCTTGCTCTGTTACTTAGAGTGAACATACAACATATAATCGAGATTGCATTTCATACCTTTTATTACACAACGTACAATCTAGATATGCTTTACTTGTTGAACCAACAAGTAAGTATTTGTTTTTGTCGAGTGAATGTCTCAGGGCATATACTTTGTTCAGTTTTTTTTTTTTTTAAATGTATTTTTCTGTAATCAAATTTCATCTTCAGTACTTCAAAACCAATTTTCTACAAAATCATACACAGAATTGACTCTTTTTCTTAACAACTAACGATCAGAGTCAAAACAAAAGAAATCAAAGATAACGTGCATCCATTATGTTGACTTTATAAACTTTAAAAACCAGGCCAGTGCCGTTAGTTTCTTCTGCTTAGTTTGGCGTCTTGTTTCAAACATGAGATGCAATACTTAATTTTTTCTCTGAGCTCCATATCTCCATCTAGCACATGAAAGCCACTTACATGACTCTCATTAACTCATAGTTGTCCCCTTTGAACATGGTTAATCATGCATGGGGTGCCGAGAGGATAGAGATTAGAAAGCATGAAAACACCCATGCAGAAAGATGTCAGGGCGTTTGGGATTGTTTATTTAAAGTATATGCATACACATAAAGGCTGATATGAGACTTGGAAGCTGGCAGCTGTGGTTGTATTTTCACTATTATGCAACAAGACCCTTTGGTCATTACTTGTGCTGTGTGTTTATATATGTGTCTTGTTTCCCTGGACATTGGATGATCCTGCTATTTATGTTGCAATTCATGTGTGTGTTACACCCTAGGCTTTAATTTACCCTTGTGCGTCATACAATAATTTGATGTCAAATGCTACATGGTCCTGCTATGTGTGTATACTGTACGTGTGTGTGTGTGTGTGTGTGTGTGTGTGTGTGTGTGTGTGTGTGTAACTTGCACATGAAGCCAGATGTCTAGAAGCGACAGTGGTTCATTAAACACATGCAGGGCATTGATATCACATACACAGAACTTCAATATACAGTAGAGAGCATATTAAATCCAGCTCACATCAAGATGTCTCACATGCTTCCACACATGCAAGAGGAAACACAGACACACTCTCAGCGCTGGGTGGTCTAACTGGGCCTCCGGTGATTCAGGACAGATTCAGGACACTTTGGGTTCATTAGTCAAACCAAAGTAGGACAGATACCTTTAGAACTTCACTCTCTTCTCTTCCTCCGCCTTCCTGCTCAGGCTCTCTTCCTCTCTTTTATTTCCTTGTCTTGACCTCCTCCTTTTTCCCCTCTCCTTCTCCCCTCATCTGTATGATCTTTTCCCTTCTTTTTTCAAAGTCTCCTTTTCATCTGCTGGAAACATAGGGCCATCTGTAGCAGTTCTAGCCCTCTCTTTGTTCTCTCCATCTCCATCCCCCTCTGATAACTCTCCCTCTCGCTCTCTCTAACTTTCTCTCTCTCTGTGTGTGAGATACACCAGTGTGGACGCAGATACAAGCTGTGAGTTTGATCTGAGACAATTTGCTGCAACATTAATGAAAGCATAAACTCATATGAATATTGATGAGCTATTCTTTTGGAATCTGCACATTCCGGATGGCCTAGAGGCAAAATAGTAACACACACACACACACACACACACACACACACACACACACACACACACACACACACGCAACACACACGCAACACACACACACACACACACACACACACACAACACAAAGATGGAATATTTCACTGACAAATATTGCAAATGAATATTCAGTGACAACATGAAATCTGAAATTGTCTGGGTGTCTCGTGTTTTCCACCTCTGAGCAAGGCTCCTAAACACACAGACACACACACTTTTGGAGGTGTTTCCTTCTTTCTGTTGGTTACACGTGACCATGAGAAAAAGTTGGTATGTAGAATCTTATTCAGCTGACAGTCTAAGGGACGCTTTCACAAGCCAACATCTAGTCCGTTTTAATCAAACTCTGATGCGGTCCGTTTGGGCAGTTGTGAACACAGTAATCGTACTCTGGTATGGACCAAAACAACCGGGCAGAGACTGTTTAGGAGAGGTGGTTTCAGATCGTTTCCAAGCGAACCAAAACACAGACTGCCTGTGCGGGCATTTGTTGAGATGGACAAAGGTTACTAGACAGGTTAACATGAGTGAGAGAGTACTGACCTCTGCAGAAGTCGGATGTTTGCTTGACATCTGGGCTGAAGAGAACATACAGAATATGCTAGCATCACTGTTTCCTAGTTGGGACACCACGCACTTGGTCTGTCTCGGCCTAAGTATCTCTGTGTCAAATTTCATATATACTGTATGTATGGACATTTACATGTTGAATTACTATAAGAAAGTGACTTTGATGAGAGAAAGAACACTTTAGTTGAGTGCATAAAAATAGTGACATTTATAAAGTCAGTGGCGATAAACTGGAGGAGAAGGGATTCTTACGAACAGTCGATCAGTACCGAGTAGAAAGGAAAAAACTTTGACAGCAATATATCAAAGTCAGTGATATCCTTCATAGAAATGGCTCTCGAGACGAAAAAGATAAATTCGCTCCTACGAACACACCCCTCAGCAATTTCATTTTTTATTTGGTCCGCTATAATTTATGCACTGTGAAACCGAACCAATCACTCTGATTCAAAGCCAAATGGACTATGGCCTGTAAAGCGCCCTAATATCGCCTACGTGTGCTCATGTGTGGTTGGTTAAAGTTGACCTGCAGCATGTTGGAAAGTCAGAAAACCCAAGACAACTGTGTTCCATTCCGGTGTATGTTCATACAATATGAATAGCATTTGTATTTAATTAGTGAAAGGAATAGTTTGACATTTTGGGAAACACACTTTCATGTCTGTATGCTAAACATGAACCTACCGCCAGCAGCCGTTTAGCTTGGCTTTGCACGAACACTGAACAGGTGGAAACAGCTAGCCTGGCTCTACCCAACAAAAATATGTTTCGAAATGTGTTTCTGAAAACATTTTAGGCGAGAAATAAGCCATGCAGTTGCTGAATCTTTCTTTATTCTGATAGACAATGTTTAATTTAAAAGTTTCCAGAGAGTTTCCAGTGGTGCCGAGTTGCACCAAAAGTCCCTGATTTGCATAAAGAAGGCTAGACTTCAACTTTATGCAAATGAGGAGCGGGCAACGGGCATTCTGTCTCTCGAATCGCGCCGCCACGCTATCAGAATGCATTGCACAGCTGCTTACATGGACAATGAATGGGAAGCGTGGAAATGACGGCGGCTGTGGACACGTACCATCAGGCTCTCAAATCAACACATTTGATCTTGTTTGTTTAATCTGAACAAAAAGCTAAGTGTAAAAACAGCAAGTGGTATGCGGGAGTATTTCTTGGTTGGTGCAGAGGCCACCTGGAGTCTTGTTATCATTGTGAGGTTGCCAGGCAACCAGCAGAGACTCCAGACTTCTCATCTAACTTTTCATCCAATTCAAACCAAAATGTAGAACCATTCATTGAATATTGGCCATTTTCGTCTGTTTCCCGATGTGTGACCAGGCTGTTACAGTTTGTGTGCGTGTAACCACATGACCCTACTTGAGGAAACAGTTTCCATTACATAGTGCAAACAAGAATAATCAGCAGAAGGGCACTTACATCATCTGTCAGAGAAGTGTTTTCTGTGTGCATTTCTATTTGAGTGAGGTTGTGAGTGTGGGAAATTGTTTTTCTGTGCTAGGGGCTATTTATGCCTTCACTTACCAGAGTTATAAAACTTTTTTTTTTTAAACTCCAGGGCAGTCTCATCAAAAATCAAATAGGGTCTAGTTTGTTTTCATGAAAGATAACAAGACTCAGGCTGTGCAAAGCAAAAGTGTTTACACATGGTGTGTATTTAATAACCTCATAAGCTGAGAGGCGGTCGACCTCAGCTGAAATGTTAGCTGTTATTCTGGCCCTGTCCTCAGAACTTCAGGGAAATTTAATGAACTTTCTTAAACGCTGCTGCTCAAACTTTCATAAACCTTTGTGGCTCTGCTTGATTGTGTATGTGAGTCGGTGTCTTTGTGCATTCCTCCAGTTCTCACAGTTTTCTTTCCTCAGCGCTTTTCAGGGATACAATGAGGATAATTAATCATAGAACAAATCTTTTCTTTCCATTCCTGTCCGTCCATTCTTTTCTTTTTCTTTCTCTTACATCAATACTGTTGTCTGCACATGAACCTATTCTCTTTCATGTCCTTCATTGTCCTCTCTTTGTGTTGTCCCCCTGCCTCTTTCCTCATTCTGTGTTCTCTTTGCTGCTGCTTCTCCTGGTGCTTAATAAGTAGGGAGAGACACAGACAGACAGATAGTCAGTGCTGGACTCTCAAGGCCCCTCAGGTACTCAGAAATATGAGACATGACACTTTCTGCACTCGCTGATAACACACTATACAGCCACACACACAAACCCATGTGTGCACACGTGTACATGTACACACAGACCTTCATATGCAGCACATTCACCATGCATACCAGGAGTGACAGTTGACAGATCCACCCCAAGGGGCCATGAAGGACGGAGATATTCTTCTCTCAGTCCTTCCCTCTCCTCTCTCTTTGTGCATGTTTACACCTCCCTCTGAGTGATTCGATATTTAGCTACTTAATTTTATTTGTGAGGCATCAAGTATAATATCAAGGGCTGTCAATCGATTAAAATATTTAATCGCGATTAATGACAAATGAATCACACATTTTTTAGCTATTCAAAATGTACCTTAAAGAGATATTTGTCAAGTATTTCATACTCTTTTCAACAAGGGAGTGGGTAAACATGCTTGCTTAATGCAAATGTATGTATAGGCATATATGTATTATTGAAAATTAATCAACAACACAAAACAATGACAAATATGGTCCAGAAACCCTCACAGGTACTGCATTCAGCATAAAAAATATGCTCAAATCATAACATGGCAAACTGCAGCCCAACAGGCAACAACAGCTGTCAGTGTGTCAGTATGCTGACTTGACTATGACTTGCTCTAAACTGCATGTGATTATCATAAAGTGGGCATGTCTGTAAAGGGGAGACTCGTGGGTACCCATAGAACCCATTTACATTCACATATCTTGAGGTCAGAGGTAAAGGGAGCCCTTTGAAAATGGCCATGCCACTTTTTCCTCGCCTAAATTTAGCGTAACTTTAGAGCGTTATTTCCTGCACTTGTCTTTATCAGTATTAGTACAGTTCAGACACAAACAGCTGTTAAAGCTGACTGACATTTAATCCAGATGTGATCAGCTGCTGCTGTCATCAGAAACGGACGTCGCTTCACGTGACGCTTCACGTGACGCTTCACGTGACGCTTCAGAGGAAACGACCGTCTCATGTCTCTTAAATCGTATTTCCTCGTTTCCTCTCTCCTCACATGGTTTCCTTGCGTCTCTCCATGCTTCCCTGGTGGGAGGGACTAAGACGCAAGCGAGGGAAACAGGGATGCAATTAAGAGCTTTGGGATGCAGCTATGGTTGGTACCAATGGATTTCTTAGGGTTTGTAGTTTCATATTATACCAGTATCTTCACTCTAGCAAATTAATTAATTAATACGTTAAATAAATTAGTGTTGTTAAAACGAATTTGTGTTAATACGTTATTATCGCGTTAACTTTGACAGCCCTAACAATAACATGAATTGTATTTTGTTGCACACACTAAAATGTGTCATTCATTTTTTCAGCATCACACAGGTTTGTTAAATACTATCTTCTGACTGCTCCTGATTTCTGCTCGGATAATGTTTTGTTATATTTCCGAACCAGATGGGATTGACTGGTTGTGACGCAGCAGATAACAAGTCTAAAATGTATTCGCTATTCTCACATTTGGATGAATAGAGAACAATTTGTGTTCTCCAGGTACTGAAAAATCGTTCAGCTCTTGTTTAGCTCAGGCTTGTATTTGCAGCTGCTGTACTGTGGCTCTGCAGATAGTCTTCCCAGTGAGGTCGGCTGGTTGGTCTGTGGCCACCCTAACTGCTACGCAATAAGCAGTGATTTAAATACTGCCTTTTAATGTATCCGCCGATAACGAGGCTAAAAATGGGACACGGTGCAGAAACAATGACAATACCAATGTAGAATGTAGGCTAATGATCTCTGTGGCTTTTATATGAGAAAAGATTCAATTATTCAGAACAAAAATAGCTCATTAAAACATAATTAGAACAAAATAACTTTTGCAAACTCATTTTCCGTGTCCAACCTCATTTGGAAAATGTGTCTCATTTGGAAAAATGATGTCTTTCTGGATTCTTTCCAGGAGCTGTACAAGGGCGATTCTCAGCTTATCAGAGTAGAGTTTGTGTTTATAGACGCAGAATTCTGCCATGAATCTTTGCTCAAAAAGATGGTTGCATTTAATAATTTATGCTCATGATAACGTGGCCACATTCTTTCTTTCTTCAGTGAATCAATTGTTGGTTGTGTGCCAGTGTTTGGCTGCTCTGGATAGTCTGACACAGTGTGCCACTCTGTAGCATCTGTCTTAAACAATCGAAGAGTCATTGACAGGTCTATGTGTGTTTATGGCTGTTTGTGTGAAGTTCATAGTAATAAAGCCCCCACGGGCTTAAGCGAGGGAGATAAAGTAGAATTATTATTTCCACTGTGTTGTTTCATTTTAGTTTCTGCAGCTGTAGCACAGCCCAGGAGCATGCACTGTTTTCCCTCTCAGCAAAAGGAAGATGAGTCAGGACAGGGTTAATGAATGTTCTTGTAACTAATAAATGTCTTAAATCCCCACCAAACAAACTGCCTAAAAGATTCAACAAAATATTCAGATTCAATAAGCGGTTCTCTATCCAAACATCTCCTTTTCTTTAGTGCCATTTACGCAGATAATTTGGGGTCTATTTTATCTGTTTCTGCTGCCACATTTCAGTGGAGGTGAATGGAATTTCACTAGTGTTACTCACAACACTGAAAAATTGCATTTTAAATATTCAATAGCAGAATGTCGCTGCAATTGTTGATCTCCACAGACCCCACTTGGAACAGTTTTCCTTGAAACTACTTTCTACCAAAGAAATTGTCTTTATAAATACTGTTGATATTGTCTTTTATATTTATTACCTGTACAAATGAATAGAGCAACAGTTCAGAAAAACGGTTTGGTTTGTATTGCAGTTTTTGGGTCAGGGTTTTGATTCGGTTTGTTTTCCACATTAGGGAGAAGAAAACATAACCATTTCCAATGTGTTTGAAGTCTATAAATAGATAGATTGATAGTAATGAATGATATTTCTATACTATATGAAGCCACAACACTGATTTTATACATGATATAAGGCATGCTATTTAATGGTCGAGTAGACCTATGTTCAGATAATTGCCTCTTCTATGTCTCTGGCACCTCAACAAATAATTAGCAGGCCTGTATTAGTAGTGTTCAATAAGCCCATGCTTTGGTTTGTACGTCATTGAACGCTTTGGTTTTTTACAGTTAGGTTTTCCATCCCTAGTACAAATGGTCACTTGTCTGGAGCTAAGTGACCAAATGGGGCTTGTTTGTTTCTGTGGATCGAGGTGCAGTCTCACAAGCCCACAATGTGAGCTCTCAGGACACGCTCACTTAGCTGTGACAAACAGCTACTTGGTAATTTCATGACCTGAGGTACTAATGCAGAGGGGGCCTAGATGTGGAATGGGTTGAATTGGGAAGAATTAATTGTAGGTGTGTTAGGAGTTGGCAACAGTCATAGCCAATCAAATCAGCTAATCTTATTTTCTTTAAAAGCACTGTGTTCCCTGTCACGGCACACTGACAGATGCATAATGGAGAGGGGAATCCAGGCCAACTTCACCCAAGAGGAAACCAATGTTTTGTTTAGGAGGTCACCAAAGAAAAGAGAAGAAAGAAACAGTTTCGCTAGTGCAAGGTCACAGCATTTTATCTGAACAAGCACAAAAAATAGGGCATTTACTGTTAAGCCGTTGACTGAGATGTTAAAGAAACACTGTAGGATTTTGGGGGATCTATAAGCAGAAATGGAATATAATATTTATGACCATGTTTTCATTAGCGTATAATCACCTGAAAATAAGGATTGTGTTTTCGTTAGCTTAGAATGAGCACTTCATATCTACATAGGGAGCGGGTCGTCTTCATGAAGTCCGCCATGTTGCTCCACCGTGTTTCTAGAATGGACAAACCAAACACTGGCTCTAGAGAGAACCTATCGTGTTTTTACGTTACCCGAAGGCCACCGTAGTTCTCCGACAAACTTGTGAAACTACGGTAAAGTGAGCCGCAGAGTGCAAAACCGTGGTACAGCCAGCCACCGTCTGACGTCCGTTGCTCCTAAAGTAGTATTATTATGGTAAGGATGGCCTTTGAGCGAGGTGAACAGCATTACCATGGTTTTGCTCTCGCCGGCTCACGTTACCGCAGTCTTGGAAAGGGAGGAGTGAGCGAAGGGGTACTCATTTGGTTGCAATCTGCTACCACATCACTAGAAGCTTCCAAATGCTACACACTCTACCTTTAAGTTGGCCAAAAATAGATCAAATGAATAACAAAAATGAGCATGGTAGCAAAATGATCTGTATCTCTAGTTACGTTTAGGCTGCTATTTGAAATCAAGCTCCAATTTGATGTATTTTCTGCTTGGCAATACTTTTGTGGCTACTCAACGTAACTTGTAGCCTTCCTGTATGGTGATTTAATCACTCAGCATCTCTGATAGCTGCTTGCAAATGGACACCAAAAACAACCCATCCACTTGTCTGCAACAGAGATGTCAAAAAAATCCCTAATGCTACTGTATAGCTCAAGAGTTTTTATTCCTCAGGTCTTGGGTGATTATATAAACTACAGGTAAAGCAAAATATCTTCGCCATTCAGCCCGAAAAAGAAAGTAAAAAAGGGATAGCAGGGATTCCCTACAATCAAACACATTTTCCCATTTTCATGCCACCATTGTACTCTTGGTCACCAGAGCAGCTGGTGTTAAATAGCTTGCTTAAATGTATCGCCGGAGAGCTCTCTCTATCTCTCTCCTCTTCTCTCTGTCTTGTTGAGTGGAGTGGAGTGTGTGGGTGCAGCAGGGCAGTCAGACGTTTTCAGTGTGATGACACAGGTGGCAGCTGCTACATTATCATCAGGCCTCCCAGATATCTGTTGGAAAATCTACTTATTTCATTTTCTTCTCTTCTACTTTCCTCTTCATCCTTCATTTTTCAATCTTTGTTTTACCCCCACGCCCCCCCACCTTTCAGATTTCCTGTATTGTTTCAGCTCTCCTGGGCTGTCACACAGAACAAGATGAGAAAGTGGGAAAGCAGCTTATCAGCTGCGCCAACTGACAGGAGGGTAGTTGTGTGCGTGTGCGGGTGTGAGCGTGTATTAATGAGACCGTATGTGTTGGTAATAAGGCTTGGTGCATACGTCTGTGTATGTGCATACGTCTGTGTCCACTTGCTGCAATATGAGCATATAATTGCATTGGTATGTATGAGTATATGATTATAATGATAATCAGTCGGTGCATGCGTGTGCGCTGCTGCGTCTGGGGGAGGCTTTGATATAAGCAGACAGAGAGAAAAAGACTTCTGGCTCCCATCAACTTCATGCTCCATCAGTGCTCACCATTGTGTTACAACCCCCACTGCCCTCTCACACACAGACATACAGTACACACACAGCCTGTATATGTAGATGTACACAACTTTGTGAAGATGTTCACCGTCACCACACAAGCACTACTTCTGCTTCAGTTCCTGAGCTCTCCCACATGATGTATGACTCTGACAGTCCTTTCCGCACTGTCGTAACTACAATCTTCATTGTTTTCCTCACTGTCAGGCTGTCAATCTATCCCATCAATCTCAAGCTGCCGAACCCCCTACACTTTATTGTTGTCTTTTAGACTAGAGTCTATATTTGTTTGGCCACAACATCTTATTGTTGTTCACACGAGAACGAGTAAGTATATTGTAGCACAGAGTAAACATTTGCGAAAGGCACACTGAGAGGACTCACTGCCTTCGAATCAGAAAACTATCCGCTGACTGGTCCAATCTCCTTTACTTCTTTTCTCAAATATCAGCATCACAATGAACCTGTTGTCAGAAGCATTTTGGGAATTTGAAAGCGACTATAAGTCTGAAAACTTATCAACGCTTATTTTATATTAAGCTTTATAAACAGATACTGCTTTCACGTGTAGAATCTGTAGGCAACGGCACAAGGTTTTGGTACCGGAAGTGGTCTGGTTTCTGTTTGTAGTTTGATCGAGCAGGCTTTGGTTGAATGCAGGGTAACAGTCCGTGTGGAGAGCAAAAGAGGCGGAATGCATTTGCCAAAATGCAATCTCGGAACCCACCGGCTATTGTCTGACGATGATTTCGCTTTTTATTGGTTTAAAATGAGCTTTTAACTTGCTTGTGAACAATCCGATCGTACACATCATCTCTCAACTCCAGATCCAGTCTCGCATCCCAAGTTGCTAATCGGACTGTAAACAACGAGCAGCGTATGGAAAAGGAAGTCTTGGCCCGGATATCCGCCGGCTACACCGGAGCCTCAGAAACGTCTTGTCCACAGAGGCTTATCTGTCGTCCGATAGCTGATGGGTTCCAAGATTGATTTTGTATAAACTATACACCCCTTCAAAAGTTATATAATATAAGTCATTTGTGGAAGAAATGTTCTATACTTTAGCTCACTGGCCACTTTTAAACTGAGGGTCATAATAACCAGGTTTAAAACACATAATTTCCATTATTAGAGAAAAGTTGGACAGAAATGCGTTTTTTATGTTAAACTGAAAGTCTGAGTCTCGCCTTGCATAATAGTTTGATAATATAAATAATTCAGCTGCACTGTAGATATTACAGTCTACCAATCCAATTCATATTTAATGGTAATAATTGTGGATTCAAGGTGCATTATGTTACGTGGTGGATGTGTGTGCCTGAGTGCCGCAAGGGGTAGGGGGTGGGGTGAAAAAGAGGCAGAGAGCATTGACCAGGTTGTAGTTATGGAGGACAGAAGCACAAAACTGAAGTTAATGCGAAGGGTATGTGAGTAGCAGAAAGTTAGTGGAGTGTAACTGATAGAGGATTGGGGCCGTGTACAGAAGAAATGACATGAGTGAAAATTCAGGCAGCAAAGTTTTGGATGAGTTGGACGTTTCTTTTTGAATTTTGCCAGAAGTCACGAGATGATGCACTTACAGTATTCTACCCAGAAGATATTTTGAGAGTATAAACTTGCATTCCTTGAGATGTTTTTTATGTGGAACTGGATTGTTGGATGGTGACAGTGAGTCTAAATAAAATAACATGTTTAGATTTTTTTCTGTCATGGCTTGACAGGGAGCCAAAACAAGATTTGTGACCACAGATTTGAAACAGATGGAGAGACATGGAGTAACCTAAGTTTAAAAGTTTAGAGAAGTTACAGAGAAGTGTAAGAAAATGTTTGGGTGTGCAAAAGTCAGTGATTAATGGGCATGTATGCAGGCAATTTAAGAGTTACAGTGGAAGCCTTGGGCATAGAGCGGGACAGTACAACTTTCCCTCCCCCGCAACCTGGAGGGTGAGACTGGTAGAAGGAGAAGCCAGCCAACAGCAGTAGCCTGATTAAGGTGGAATAATTCCAGGTATACTGCCAGGTCTCAGCTAGATAAGGAATGTCAAGCCAAGGGAACGTACACTGACAAGTGTCCAGCTATTGGCGAGGTCTCAGCCCAGGGTTCCTTATTGTGAGGATAACCCTCGGTCAACAGTCCTGAGTGTCAACATAATTTGAGGTCCAGATAGAAGTTATAGTGTCAGTTAAGGGTATTTAGTGAACATTGGTGACATTTCTGAAATGTTGTATGGAAGTGGAAGGTTAGCACTAATGGAGCAATACATTAGTGATGCACGTCTCAGGGTTTTTTAATACCTGCTTGCACTCGACTCATTATGAGAACCAATCTGCACTGCCAAACTCGCAAAAAATATGCGTTAATCAACCACCCAAACCCGACCCGCAAACCAAAACCTTTATGCATTTTAATAGTACTGTTGTCAGGACCGAGTGCCGTGATGTTTGCTGTGTGTGTGTGTGTGTGTGTGTGTATGTGTGTGTGTGTGTTTGACAGAGAGAGAGAGTGACAGAGAGTGGGGAAGAGAAGGTGAACTATTGCATTCAATGTTTCTGTAAGTTATTAATAACTTACTCTTGTTCACCCGCCTGCCCGAACCCGTGATATTTTCTAGTAAGCATACCCGAACCTGCGAGATCCATCATCATCACTACAGTACACAGCAATCCAGATGAATAGTTGTACGCACACGTTGAGCAGTAGTGACAGCTTACAGGAACATATTAGGCGAGAGTAATGCTGAGCATAGATCACAGCTTTTGCAATAATTAGACAGCACCAGTGGGGACCATGTTGACACCTTGGGGAGCAGCCAGGTGCAGCAATCAATCCAGTTACAGTTGAAGTGCACAAGGAGGGGTAGTGATGTGCTAGTGTGGAGTGGAAGGAGCTCAGGTACAGGTAAAACATCCATATTCATATTCATTAACTAAACCACTCAACCCGCTCAGGGGTGCGGGGGGGGGGCTGGATAGGCTCCCAGCACACATCGGGTTAGAGGTAGGTTACACCTGGTTTGGGTGCCAGTCCATCACAGAGATAACACACATTGACAGACAAACACATTTTACACTCACAGGCCATGTAGATGTCTTTGGATAGGAAAGCAGTTTAGACAGATTTGGCATGGCAGCACTCTCCTAGAGAAGTCACGATCCTGAAAACTAGCATCTCCTTAATTGTAAAAGACATTAGTGCCAGTTAAAGTAGCCAGTTGGATTATACTCTATATCCCATATAATTGAATAAGAATTAAAAACTAAAAAACAAAAACTAAAAAAACTGGGGGAGGAAGGGGAAATGGTCTAACTAGACATAGATTAAATATTCAAGCATGGATATGGGGATGTTATCCATGTGGATTCAACTGCAAAGGCGAATATTGGATTGCTATAGGCCGTTTTTATGTTCAGGGTGACATGGATACATGGATGTTTGAAGCTTAATGGGTAATTGTGTTGTGGGTAATTACGTTTTTATGACTCAAATTAGGCATTAAATCAGGCAGACAATCCCATTGAGCCAAAATGAGCAGCAGCACGTGATAAGCATGTAATTCCTAGCAATCCCTTCAAATAGAAGTTGCGCTGTTAGTACACAAAACATGCATTAGTGTTATACCTACAAAGATGTTGGCGTATATGCTGAACTCTCTGTGAGGGTCAATTTTTACTGAGCAGACCGAATAAAATCTACGTTGTGGCTGATGTTTTAACAGGATTTCATTGGGGAATGAAGCCTATTCTTTCTTTGTATACCAATAAGATTGATGTTGTTGACACATTAGTTGCTCTTGAGTAGTACAGGTCCCTCTACACCATGTTTCTTTCCATCGAGTGACTCCAAGAGTTTCTCTTTCTTGCCCTATATTGATGCTTCCTCTCTTACACATCTCTTCATCCCTGACTCTAGCCTTCTAATTATCTCTCTCTTTCATCTTCTGGAACATTGGGTCCGAGTTGTCACCTTTTACTCTCACTTTGTCCCTCGTTGTTTCTCTCATCCATCTGACTATCTGTACTCTTGCTGCCCTCTCCTCCTTTCTTTCTTTGTTGTGTCAGCCCTTCCCTTTTATTCCTAAGACCCACTCTTTTCTCCTGGTTATGCTATTTGTCTTTTCTCTCAGTCTTTTATCCTACTTTCTTTCACCTTTTCCTCCTCTCACATCTTGTCCTCTTTTTTTTCCCTTCCACTACTCCCCCTCCTCCTCCGCTTTATTCTACTTTACTCTCTTCCTCCATCCACTCTCATTTCCTTCCCTTATCTTTACTCGCTCACTCACCTTCCTTTTTCCATCCCACTCCTCTTGCTTGCGGTTCTGGGCAATGTTCACCAAACATATTGGCACAGGCTGGTGGTCGATGAGTTTCGCCATGATTACACGCGCGCACACACAGACACATGCGTATGTGCGTGCACACACAGACCTGTTGGGGATGGTGGTTGATGAGCAATGCCAGAATCTCAGCATCTATACCCATCAGAGAGCTGCTCAAGAAACCTCATTAGGCCTCCTGGCCACAGCATGGCACAGGCTTCGATACTTGCCAGCCAATTGGAAGTCCAGGGGCGATACACTTCTCAACATCTACAATCATAAGTAGTGAATAGGAATCACTCATCAGACCCAAGTTCAGCAACTCTGCAACAGTCTTGGGCGGTGATCACATTGGATGCCTCAAAATCGAGGTGAACTGCGATGCTCCCGCCCCCCTGCAGCTGTGATCCTGGTCTCACTGAGGAGTTTTGTCAGTGAGAGGCGTCTTGCTGTTGCCAGGCAACGTGCAATAGGTTGTCAATCAGTTGTGTGCCTGCAAGATACACGCAGTAACTATCAACAGCAGCTACATTCAGGCATTCAAAAACAGGAATAAAACAAATCTCAAATTCAGCTGACACTCCAAATGCTCCACTAGTCTTCCTTTAAGCCAGGGCTGGCCAAATTGGGACCCGTGGGCCAAAGTTGGCCCGCCATTAGCAAAAGAAATTCTTAAATGAATAGGGCCGTTGACTTTACTGTCTTTCGGAGGCTGTAGCAGGCTCGGTTTTAGTGTTAGAGTGGAGGTACTGGTATCATATGAAACTAGAACCAAAGGAATCCATTTGTACCAATGGCTTGTTGTTAGCTTGTCGGGAAGGAGGCTAAATAACGCTCCAAATTTTGGCAACATTTTGGCATTTGGCCATTTCACAGGGGACCCTTGAACTCTAACCTCAAGATATGTAAATGAAAATGGGTTCTATGGGTACCAACGAGTCTCCCCTTTACAGACATACCCACTTCATGACATTCACATGCAGTGTTGGGCAAAAACATGCAGCTTTTTGAATGCAGTATAAATGTGTTATTTTCGCCTATTCTAAAATGATGTATTTGAACATTTCTACATGCTGGGGTCCCTAAACAGTCTCTGAAATACATAAATTGGGTATGACTGGAAATAAGCCAAATTGGATTCAGCAGGTGGGTTTTAAGGGGTTAACTAATAGCTAAAATAATATTCAATTAGGGAAACTTGGGATTCTTGCACCATCATACAGTATAGCACAATAGGTTTTTACTTTGGGCCTGTGGCTCACCATTGAGTTCCAGTTTTAGCCCTCTAAGGGAAAAAGTTTGGGCAGCCTTGCTCTAAACTGTTTGTGATGGCATCAAGTACCTCCAGGTGGTGAGCAACAAGCTACTTGGCTTTTTTCCTCTGTTTTGTTGTTGACAGTTAAGTTGGCCAACAATAGTTGTACATCAGTGGCTAAAAGTGAGCTCATCATGACCACAGGTTGTTAGTTGTGCCACAGTGGTCATGCTCTACCCGGGAGCTTAGCAGAGAACAGTGTTGCGCTGAGTGTATGAAGAAGTGCTTTAAATCTGAATTCTTTGGACCACACAAGGAAAACAAAGTTGTGTTTGTTTGCACCAACATCAACGTTTCTTATAAGAACAAATCTGTTGGGAGATCTGGAATATCAATGAGGCGGCAGGTTTGCAGCAATGGTTAATGTGCCCCTCGGGTACTTACAGTAACCTTCACCAGTTCAAGTAGAGTCTTCATGCTACACTCACAAGTGTGCGTTTAAACATGTGGGAGTGCATGTGATGGTTTGTGTGCTGTATATACAGTTATAAGATTTGCAACTTTTCCCCAAGGCTATTGCTGTAAATAAGTTTGTTTTCTTTTCCGAATTTCTTTTGTAGTGAAATAGGCAAGAGATGACTCAGTCTCAGACATTGTAATATATTCAGGCCTTCGGCCACATTGATATGCAGTGGAGATGCCCTGTCTGAGGTATTGTAAGTCTAAATATTTATTGAGTTACGGAGACACAACCCTGTTTGATACTTGCGGGTTGCAGCAGGTTGCTGTGTTTGGCTGCATTTACTCAATATAACATCAGCCTAATGTTGATAATATTGCAGTAGTGCAGTGACAGGATTTGAAGATTGGGAGCATTGCGAGCCCATTAGCTGTTCAGTGCATCACATTAGTGTCCTGCCTCTCAGTGTGTGCCTCCAGCAGGAAGGTCCAGGATGTGACATCCAGCCAGCTGGTTGGCAGTTTGCTGCAGTGTGGGCTGGATTGACAGCTGGAGCGAAGTAAGCTCAACTTTGGTCCTCTCCATCTTTTTTCATCATCTCAGCTCCTACCCCACCCCAACTGTCACCACCAAAAAAAAAACGTCCCTCCCTCCCCCTCTTTCTCTCTCTCTGTATGGTCTCCAGACCGCAGTAGCGTACCATCAATCCTCCAGCTGTCAGGGTCTATTCAGCCCTCCCTGCCGCTGGCATTCTTAAGCACCAAGTTACATAACGAAGAAAAACAGAAGAAGGGACAAAAAGGAAGGACAGAGTGGTGGAGAAGGTGAGAGATGAGAGGAGAAGGGAGGTCAAGAGGGTGGTGGACAAAGTGAGAGAGAGACAAGGGAAGGAAAGAAGACAGAGACAGACGGGGAAGTGGAGCAACCTTGGTGGCTATGTTTATGCTTGTTGGAACCACATACTCAGTATCTTTTGACCTGAGGATCCTGATCAGGCTGTCAAGAGATCAACCTGCTTACTGTTAACATAGGTAACCTCCAAAATCCCAATACCCACACAGTTACAAGCATGTATCCTGTTCATCCTCAAGGAAAAGACATACTGAATTGCAAAGACCAAGCATCGGCAAACAGTCTAAACTTATTAAATGTACACAAAAACTTGTAGCTAAACTAAGAGACCATTTCAACAACCAAACCCCCTCTACATTTCTTGTAATTCTTAATATTTTTATTGCTTTAACATTACAGAAAGATAACATACACACAAAACAATAAAAACATGAAAGGGTCTAGATTGCCTTGTCTCTACATAGCCTTATTCCTGTGACATATTCAGTGGTCCATTCCCTTATCTTGTCATTGACATGTAAACATCGTCCATTTCTCCCATTTCTCTCGACATTGCTCCTCTTGTTCTCTTATCCTATGGCTTAACAGTTCCATATCTACAATACATAAATTTCATTCTCAATTTTCAGCCATACATTATTGTGTGGTTGGTTCTGCATGATACCATCTCTTCGTAATGGCCTTCTTACAAGCCGCCAACAACACTTTCAGCAGGCGTCTGTCTTCTCTTAACACAATATCTCCAATCATTACCGACGTACAGTAATATACATGACTCAGGTATATCACAGCCCAGAATTTTGATAATAACCATATCAGCATTTCCACAAAACAGTGCAATTTCAGGGCAAAGACATTAATAATTTCATTTTATAAAAGCTATGAAGTTCCTTATAATTCAATTTTTGTCTCAGCCCTACCTTTGTGTCCTTTCCTGTACTTCCTGCCCAGTCTAGTAATTCACCGTATTAATTCTGACCCCTAACGTTATTTACTTGTTTTGTCCTGTCCTCTCCTGCTCTTACTTTGGTGGAATTATTATCCTGATACATAGCAGATTTAGTGAATTTTATTGCTCTTTCTGTATCATACAAGTTCATTTTCACATAAAAATCAGAGAGACAGGTGAGGTGGAGAGTCAGACAGTGGAAAGAAAATTTGGGAGAGCCGTTTAGGGAAATAATGTGTAGAGGCAGGGTATAGAGGGGAGATGAAGATGGAGGACTACAACAAAGTCAAGATGGAGAGAGACAGGCGAAAGCAAGGATGCTGCTACAGGCTGTACAATAGACTCACCTCCTATGGGGGTTGTGTATTGATGAAAACCTTCAAGTTCAAAGTAAAGGTATGCTATGGCCTCGAGACACCCGACTGAGGCTGCAGTTTCACCCCTTGTTAGATTGTTGCAGCTTTGCCCACCGCAAAGTGTGTTCAGTTGATTTGGGAGACGCTGCCGTACAAACCTTGTCTTTGAATATGTTGTGGGATTCTTGAGTGTTGACATCATGCTTCTCGGCTTGTTTTGCCTCTTTCTATCATTCCAATGCAAACCAATGTACAGCACATCAGAACTTTTTGTTTCAAAGCTTCAGTAGGCAGAAAGTTTTTGGCATCATTGGGCAAAAAATCCACAATAACCATGATAAGTGTTCTGTGAGAAATCGCTGCCTAGTTTGGTCGGAATTCGCGAGTGATTGACAGCCGGCTCTCATATTTAGAAGCTGGACGGCAGACTCCAGATCAGCTCTGACTGGTTGTTTTCCTCCGGTCTGTGAAATCTTGCAGATACCATTACAGTAGGAGCACTTGAGGACACCGCAGGAAACAGAGGCACATTCTTTTTTTTCAGATTGCCTGTCTCATGCACTACACTCAGGATATAGTGACCGTTTTATAAAAAATAACTTTTTTTAATCATATTTGCTCCATTTCTACTCACTGCAGTTTTAAGGCTTCTTCAAATGGTCTTGATGTTCTCTTTACTGCCTCATAACTTCAAAAGGCTTGTTTGTCCTGTGTTTTTGCACCTTGCCAACTCTACCTTTCTGTCACACTGGGCATACATGTGCAGACAAATACGAATGAGACTGTCTGTTAAGATAAAGGCAGACAGGATGAGGTGGGATGGTTTGGGCTCACACATCACAGTTGGAAAAGGTATTTGGCTATAGTCTAAATAGGATTTTAGAGTACCATCTGTGTGGGTGTGCTGCTCTGTTATTGTATCCGCACTGAACACCCCGGCGTATCACACTTTCAAAGAACCACAGGATTCCTTTGTTCACAGAGTATGTGGCTGTCAAAGAATATAAAGAATTCACATTTACAAACTTTTACCTCTCTAATCTCACTGTGAAGAGTTGGAAACTTTTGGGGTCCAATGCATTTCAGCCCCGTGGCCTTCATTAAAGTTAGGCGGTGTGTGGGTACAGGGATACTGAGCCATGGTGTGTGATTGATGGTATAGTTACAGTTTGCTTACATAGGGTGTGTGTTACACCTTGCTACAGTTTGTTCTGTTCTATATAATTAGTTAGTTTTACTTTGTTTGAGAGGAAGAAAATTCAGGAAATAAATCCCCCATCCTCTCTCTTCTTCCGTATAAAAAGACTAAGACAGGCTATAGCATTGTATAGGGATGTTTTAAGGAGCTCTTTTATGCAAACTTGGCCATTACCACATTGCTGTGTTCTTCACTACCCAATAAAAACTAAGGTTGCAGGAGAGGCCCCCCTTAAATCTCTCTGATTTACCCAGGTCTATGTGTGTGTGTGTGTGTGTATGTGTGTATTTATAGGACTGTGTGTGTAAGTTTGCACACACACAGGCCGTTCTGTCACTGGAGAAGAGGCAGCCTGCCTGCCGCAGAGCGTGTACTTGAGAAAGGACACCTGAGTTTGTAAATCAGACCGGCTCTCTGTCTCTCTGCACCTTGCTGTCTGTTCTATTGTTGTTCTAATTTGTCTCTATCTCTTATTTTAATCACCTTTTCACCAGTTTCTCGTTCTTTTTCTCCTGGTCTTCTGACCCTTTTTTCATGATTTTGTTTACTCCTCTCTTTCATTGTGCTTGACCTTTTTTCTTTCTCTGTCTGTCTGCCCTTCTTGTGCACACACACATACGCCGCCCCAGTTTTACACCAGGTTTTAGTTGCATTCGTTTCAACATTGGGGGGACAAATATCAAGGGCAAAGGGGGAATTTTGAGTGAGAAGAAAGTCGTAATTTAATGACAATAAACTCATTATTTTTCAAGAAAGAAAGTCGTAACATTACGAGAATGAAGTCTTTATTTAACGACAATAAAGTCATAACATTTCAAGAAAACATCTACGTGTCCTATAGTCTGCTGTGAATTACCTAATTGCTCTGCTGTATCCCATTCAGACGTCTGACAGACACAGAACCCTGTTTGGGACTCTGGGGCCTCATTACAGAAAAATATCCAAACTGCTTGTCCTATCTTAAATTAAGTTTCTAATCTTCCTATTACAGAAGCAATTCCTAAACTCATGGCTGTGTCCTATCTATCTATCTATCTATCTATCTATCTATCTATCTATCTATCTATCTATCTATCTATCTTAAGAAAACCTAACTATAACTGTAACTTCAATTCTTGAATCTGCACTCGTCCTGTCATGCCTGTATCTATGTTTAGAATGTATCGGTAGGCTACTCGAGATGGACAAGCCATAACATCAACGGCTCTCACTTGTCACTAGCTAGCTACCTTATTATCATGGACAAAAAAAAAGACTGGCATTCAATTTTAGCCATAGTAGGAGGAACTTATTAATTGATTCATTAATTGTCTTGGCAGTTGATACAGTATATACCCATTAATACATGGTCCGGGGAATTTAAAGCGTCATCATACTGTTTGAGTAGTCTTACAGACCTACAGGGTCAACAGCACTGTTATTTTGAATTTAGGCCAGAGACTATGCCATCATAACCCGAGGATTCCTAAGGACGTTTCTGTAATAGCTAAATTCCTATCCTAAGATAAGATGTGATTTTTTTCCTAAATGCAGTTGTCATTCTAAACTGAGATAAGATTTCAGGATTTCAGACCTTTCAGAAGTTTCTGTAATGAGGCCCCTGGTCTCTGGATGAGACAAAGTATAGGGAAGCGTCTGGGTGCTGCGGAAAACACTTCTGTTCAGGCATAAATCTCACCACTGTGTCGCTTATTGTCCACACAAATGTTAACTTCACTACCTCCGATAAAGTGCAGCTCACAGCTGTTTCCCCATGCTTTTCAAAGCATGCTGGATTAGGGAAACTGTCCCAAACAGGAGCAAAGATGTCTATAAGCGAGGGGGGACAGAGATAACGACATAGAACTACCGGTCAGAGGAAAGTCAAAATAACTAGGCTACATGGAGGACTGTCAGGAAATACTAAAATATGCACATATGACTCAAAGCAACCTATTCTATTGTGACTTTATTACTTTATTAACAGTGGCTGTAATACTCCGTCGTAGTTGACTTATTCTGTCACTAATTTGCGGCTGTATTAGAATAGCTCTTGCTGTGTTTACTCCAGTTCTCCCCAGGACTCCTCCTGCAGCAGCAGCCAGCTCTCTGCACGATCTGCCGAAGTGGAGCCTCAGCATCGCTTCTTTTTCTTCTTCTTTCCGTTTTATGATAGATTGCAACCGTTGCTTTTAAGGTTGCAAACTGCCCCCTACTTTACCAGAGGCACGTATTGTAGTGGTTATTCAAAATAGAAGTCCTCTGCTACTTTCAGGCTTTTATTGAGCACATGTTCTAAATATTGAGGGGGGTGATTCCCCTGCGTACCCCCTGAAACTTACGCCTACGCTGTTTTAGTTAATTTTATTTGATGATTTTTTTTTTCTTTCTTCCAAACTTGGATCAGCAATGCCCCTTTGATACGGAGCATATGTTTCTACAACCAACTCTTTGTACTGTGCCTGGTAATTATTTCTTTCAAAGTTGTCTGCCAATTTGTATCTTACTGTTCTCGCCTCTTACCTTCTGTTGTTTTCTCAAATGTCTGAGGTTGGAAAAACACTACCACTAGAAGAGATTTAGCCCTAATTAAACCGTCCCACATAAACCTACACCACCATAGTGGATATTCAACACTATAGCAATACCCTTATGTTGTTTCACAGTGCCCCTATGTAGGAAATTTGGCTGGAATGGAAATTCTCACTCCTCTTAATTAGATCAAGCAATCTGCAAGAAGTCTTGTAGTGTTTATGCACCCATTAGAGCCCATTAGAAAGCAGAGACGCACTCCCCAAGCTCTTTAAGTAAGCTGTATAGACAACGACACACTGTTTGATGTTTTGGCAGAGCGCTGTGGTGGTTCTTTTTTTTATTTTTTTGCACATGAAAGGACATAAAGTCTGAGCTTTTCAAGTGAGATTGTTTGGCTTTAATTCAGATTTTTTAAAAACCATACCAAAAATGATATGAGCTTGTCAGGAACTGTTTCTGTGTACTGTAGGAATACAAGCATGGATAGAGTAAGATTTTATTAACAAATGTAACAGTCTTTTGTAGCAGTGAACTGGCTTACACATGATTATGTATGCCATTAGAGGGCTACTTTATCTTTGAAGTAAGACAAGAAAATATAATCATTTTATTTCCTAATATCAGTATCAGGAACAAAAAGGTTCAAAGCAACGGTGACCCTGTTCACTTTTTGTTTTTTCCTTCAGTTCTTGGGACATTGTTTACTTATCATATTTACCCCACCGTGTACTCCGCACCGCCTCAGACTAAATTAGAGCCCAGCACAGTCATAGCTAAATCCTCATAGAATCCTTTCATACTTTGAAATGCAAAAAAAGCTAGAAATAGCACCTCACAGTAAGATATTAAAAGTCTGGTGGTGTTCAGGGGCTGGAAACTTTCACGAGCCATTGCACCGACAGAATTTTCTAACCGCATACTATAATTAGTACTACTCCCTTTTTACTGCATGGCAGTTACTACTTTATTAAATATCATCTGCCTGTCCAATTACTCATTAAAGGTGTGTACAAAAAGGGTTTGAATTTTTTATCTTTTGACCCAATGTGTACTTTAATTATAGCTGATACCCTAATTTGTCCTTTAAAATCTAGCAGTATAGAAAGTACTCCCCAGTATGACACTATTTATGATGCTCAATGTACACCACAAAACACAAAAAAGGCTCCACAAAGAAGGTGTTTAAAAGGTGCAACACATAGTGGTTGTGTTGCATCACGTTGGACGTGTCATAAAGACAGAAGAACGAGTCCGACTACAATAGTCATTCAGGAAGCGTGCTGGTTTTCTGGAGTGTTGATGCAAGTCGACACTGTGAGATAGGACAGTGGTATATGTTGACACAATGACCAATGCCAACTCGCAAGGATATGTGACAAGGAGTGGGTGGTGTGTGGCCTTGCATAGACACATCTTGCATCGTATGCCGTCAATGTGTTTACACCCGGAAAGCACATATGTAAGTAATAGTCCCTGTCCTGAGGTGAATAATGCTTGTTGTGATTTTTGGCAAGATATACATCCCTGGAGATAGAATATATGTGATCGCATTGCACTAAGGCTGCCCCCTCTTAGTCGATTAGTTGACTAATAGAATTCTTTATTCGATTAGTTTTTTTTAATGCTTTTTTCATGCTGAATGACTTATTTCCAAGAAACTTATGAGCACGTCTCTGGTAAATACAAGATTTAAAGTGGTGTTTTTGTGTGATTCTTTGTGGAGGAACTCAGTTTTACAGATCTGTCGATTAAATCAACTAAACGATTAGTCAACAAAATCCTATGAGTGTTAGTCGGCTAAGAATTTCTTTGGTCGAGGACAGCCCTATATTGCACCAGTGGTAGTATTATGTGTGCTGCCTTGCATTTAATTTTTTTTTTATTTAATTAAATTTTTTTATTAACAGGACCCTAAAATAAACATTTCTAAAAAGTGGCCAATATAAAGTCGTCATTTATATTCAACCTAGTAGTATTTTGTCATCAATGATCCCTCAACATTGACAGCTGAGTTGAAGCACTTTTCATCAAATGTTGTTATTCAATTCTACACTGAGAACTGTGTCATTGGTGGCACACGCACTGCAGTGTCCAATTTCAGTAGAGTGAATCATTGAATTTTAGAAAAATATTTGTCCGTTTATTTTGGAAGAGTCAATAAAAACCCAGTACACACATAGTTACACGGGTTTGGAAAATATGTTCATGAATTCAAATAACTAAATACTTATAAATTCCCAACCCGTTCGCACGAAAGGCATATAAATGCCACGTTTGTACGCCATGTATCCTGTACTGACTGTAAACATATGTAAACATATCCGCGTATAAATGCTACAGTAAGAGTTGGTGACATAGTAAAAAAAGAGAGAAAGACAACTTATTGTGGGCGGGGCGGTGGACGGGTCCAACAAACACTGGTCTTTTAACCAGGTTGTTCAAGACCGGCGTTTTGGTTTGTAAGTTACGTTAGTCACATGTTTTTGTTGACGTTTGTGACGTGTTTTCTGTTGTTGTGTTACGTTGTTTCTGTACCTGTTTTATTTAGTTTACTTACTTATCTTAAGCCCAACCATGACGTTTTCCATTACACTAACTAAGTAGTTTTCTTGCCTGAATCTAAGTTAGTGTAGTGTTAATTTCTTGCCTAAACCTAACTGCAAATGTTTGCGTGGCGTAGAAATGGCACGCAAAAAGCATTGCAAAAAGGCCAAAATGCATGTAATGTCGTGGTATTTATACACCTTCCCGTGAGACCGGGTTGAAATTCCATATTAACATCAGAACAGCAAAAAATGTTCAGTGTTTGTTTTATGTTTAAGTGCTTGTGACACTATTATACATCACAGCTAACAGTTCTGTGTCCAATGAGCATCATTACACAAAGTCTCCCTTCCAGTCTCTTTGTGATCTCCCCTCTTTCTCTCTCCCTTTCCCTGTTTAATTTGATTTCAGGTTGAAAGTGTTATGAAAAGAGAACGCTTCATCGAATTAGCATCGCCACTGTTATACTGTACTTATTCAGTTAGCTGCGTTCTGGCTAATTACATTTCTACCTCTCACACCAAATCTCTGCCGACAGCCTCGACACAGTAATTGCATTATTTGTATGCACAAACACATTGGAACGTGATCACATTCACACAAGAGAAAGCACATGAATAAATGTGACGTGCGTATTGACACCCGTGCTGCATACAGTATGTGCACGTATACTGTACAGTTACACGGATGCATGCTCATAAATAAACCCAGCACATACAAGAGAACACGCACAGGCATCGTGTCGGCAAATGTCAACTCAGCTTACTCTCCCATGAGGTTCAGCGTCGGATGAGATTGCGCTACTTTAGTGAACATTGCACACTTGGTCCCGATGTGATTTTGGGTTCGTGTGTTTGTGTGTGTGTGTGTGTGTGAGAGAGAGTTAGAGGGAGGGCGAGAGAGGGGACAGTGATGAGATATGTTGCATAAGGGGGTGCAGTGGAGTGTGAAAGAGAACAGGTGGCTCCCTTTTCTGCCATCTAGCTTTATGTGCCATCTTCCCTATTGTGTGCGTGTGTGTGTGTGTGTGTGTGTGTGTGTGTGTGTGTGGGAGAGAGTGGGTTCCCATTGCTTTGTGAGTGGGGATTTGTGCATAACTTGAGCGCACATCTCCATACATGCATATGTTACGTTGTCTTGTTTCTGTGTGTGTGTGTGTGTTTCTCTGTATGTGTGTGTCTGTTCTTTAGTGAGCAGGGTTCCGGTTGGTTTAGAAACAATTAGAACAAGCTGCAGGAGCCCGGAGAGATCGTTCTCCAAATGTCACCCAAATTAACAATCTATACTGAACACTCAACAGTTCATGCTTCTCAGGCTGCCTGTCTCTGTTTGTCTCTGCCTCTCTCTCTTCTCCTCTTGTGAATAATTCTTTAAAGAGTCCACATCACACACACCCACTGACAGACAGAGAGCAGAGTAAATGGTAAAGTCTCTTTAACATGTGTTTGTCTCTGTCTTCCTCTCCCTCAGACCAGTCATCTCGGCCGGTGGTCAGGACTAGGCAGCAGCAGCAGCAGC
>CAKALG010014792.1:28263-54699 GCA_916700815.1 Helicolenus hilgendorfi | reverse complement strand
CCCCGCCGTCGGGAGGAGAAACACTGACCAAAGTCGACACACTCCGCCTCGGAGCTCCTCCAATTTCTTGTAGCCCTCCAACCCCGCTTTTGTTAACCTCCAAACGCCCTCCGCCGTGGTTCATCCATGTGAGCAGCTACGCACTGCTTTACTAGCTGATGCATTATAAATCAATTATGTTCTGCTATGGAACCAATCTCTCTAATCTTTTTCTCTCCAACATCCCCTGAAATCATAATGATGACAGAGCTCATTCATCTGGGCTCATGCGGAGTGGCACTATCGCCAACAGTATCACAGCCCTCCTGTTAGGCTGCTCATATATACTGTATACCCAACAAAAAAGATTTGGGAAGTATGGGACATGAACATATTGTGTGGCTAATGTGAACAAAAGAAATACACTAGTGCTTTAGAAATCTTTTGACATAGTGCTTCAAAGGTTTTAATTATTTAAATCATCTGCATGCTATTAAAAGTATAAAAAATGGTAAATCAGTAAGTCGAACTAAGTGAACTTTGATGCTCAACTTTTAAACCAATATGCCTAAAACTGCTAAGATTAAATCATATACTGAGCTAGCTGTAGCTGGTACAACATGCCATGCAACCCTCTCCAAAAGCTATTATCTTGATGGTGAAACTGACTGCACCTACTTTATTAGGAAACCAGGACACCTACCTTGACAATTTATTTCATTGGAAAAAAACACATTGATGAAGAGGGGAGGTTTGAAACAAATAGGCTGAAAAGTCAACAGGGACCTTCATACTTAAAGCCCTGAACAGTTGGATTTGACACCTTTAATGGGAGGCACAAACCACAGGAATATGTATTATATTTGATCCACAAAGTGCTTAAGTGTTAAGAGAGTTGTAGTTAACACCATCATTTACAAAGACGAGCATCGGGGAGCCATTAGGCTTGTATTTGACTTTGTGAGTAGCGGGATGTTTAACAACGCATGGGAGCCTGAGCAGGTACCTGAGTGATTATTCCACTGCCCTTTTAACCACAAGCCACATTTCTCATGTTAACGCACACACACACACACACACACACACACACACACACACACACACACACACACACACACACACACACACACACACACGGGCAGGCATGCACGCAGAGCGAGGCGACAGACTAACCCACCCACATTCAGGCGACGTGATAAGATATTCTGCATGACAGCTGTGGGTACAGAGAGGAAAAAGAGATGTCTAGGGATTGGCTAAATCCAGTCTGCTATAGGCACAGGACACATAATAAATCCGATCGGCTTTAAAAAGCATCTTGCTCTGCTTCATCTCCCACAACCTTCTCAAAACGAGTAACAGTGAAAGAATTCCAAAACCTCTCGCCTGCAGCTACTTCAACTCCAATTTTGACTCGGACCCCGGAGCAGAAACTAAAGGCACTTCGGTCAAAATATTGTCTCCAGAGGTTAAGTTGAAACATTGCTTGTTGCAGCAGAGTAACGCTTCATGCTACCTCACAAGGTCTTTAAAGGAAAAACCCTCCCCGTGGTACTGTATATTTACACTCTTAGTAGTAAATGTGTCATATTCAGTGCATTTCCATTCCCCCGGCCTACTGTACTTAATCTACTTCAGTTTAGAGTTGACGTTATGCCATTCTTGGATGCTCTCTGTGTTCACAGATGCCAACAATATTTCAAACATATCCAAAAGCAGCCAAGGAAATGCAAAGTTTACCCTTACTGTCAAGTTTCAACTGCTGCTAGATTAGTATTTACATTACAGTACTGATGCAAACAGGCTGACAAGCCCGTATCTACACCATGAACCTAACCAAGAGGAAATTATAGAATGAAGTAGAAAGTTGAAGCGCAAAAAAAGTAGTAATTGAGTGCATGGTGCAGACAGTAGGTACATCTCATTTGACTTAATTCCAGCCAGATTGAAAAGTGTAGCATGTCATCTGCTGCTTTGCATTCTGGTCTATTATGTGGAAGAGTTAGTCTTCCTCACCTCCAATGGACGTCTGTCCGTATGATTGCTGAATATCAATTCGCAACCCGTTCTCACTCCCGACTCATTAAATACCGCCGCGTGGTCAATGCTTCTTGGCGTCTGATACCGACGCACCGAGGCACCCTTCAGCATCTGTATGAGACGCACCAGGATTTCAACTAACTCCAATGTAAACCCATCTGCGTCATTATTAGATGGGAGAAAGTCTGCGTGGGGCGGTTGGGATGGGAGGTTGGACGGGTCTGTCACCCAGGAGACCTATGTTCATGTCAAACAGTTTTCAACAAACATACTTATTTTAACCCAAATCACAATATTTTCCTAAACCTTGCATAAGTAAACCTAAAAATTAAGTAAAGTGTATTTTGAAAATGGACTGTATGCATTTAGTGAGTAAAAACTGTACATTTCCTGTGAAGACAGAGGTATATTTTGAAAAGATACTACGCATGTACCAAGCGGAAACTGATGCCATGTCGTAGTCCAAAACTAATGTTAGGGTAGGGTACCTAGGGCGTCATAGTGAAGCGTATAGGTTGCTGACCAAGCTGCGGTATTTGATGAGTTGGGAGTGACAGCGTGATGCAGTGCAACATGTTGAGAAACAAGTTTTCACTTTTTGATTCTGAGAGACAACTAAACCTGAAATGTATTATTCATTCTCTGCTTTCTGCAAATTCTGCAATGTTTGTGCTATTTCTGCAGTTTTCTGCTTCAAGATATTTCCAGCTGCACTATGAATGTCTTTCTGTCATCTATTCTTAGTTAGATATCAGCTGAATCACAAAATACAGTACACCATCAAAGTCTGACATGGCCTAGAAATGCAAGGCACTTTCTTAACAGAGCGCTGTGTTTCAGAGTGATTGTGCCATACAGGAGGCTTAAAGCAAGACAATATGATGCAACCCTATCTATAAGTCACGCCCGTTATACAGACAAGATCTATCAGGCAATCTATTGAATTTCCCTTGGGACAAAACTGATCCTGAAATCCTATTTAACTCTGTGATAGCTTCATACAAGAATCATAGTACTCTGGCTCCCTGGAGAGTTGCACTGTACTACTTCATCTGCGTTACGAGCCTCCTTATTGGTTAAGTATCCCCTATCAGCAATCGGGGGTTAGGGGGGCGGGGCTTTATCTAAATGGCAGCCACTTTTCTTGATGGGCTTGTTTGATTGATAAAAATAATTTAACCAGAGAGACGAGAGCCAATAAATAAACCTAGCAGGGAGCTGTGGCAGGCAGCGAGGCGAAGGCACAATTGTTTTTTAATCTGGCGGTGATGAGTGAGGTCAGTGGCGATGATTAAAGTGTAGGGGGCCCCGTCGTAGCCGCGCAACTTCTTGGGCTTTTCTGTTTGCACCTTGATGAGATGAAGGGCCGGGAGCATGCAGAATGGAGTGCCACGCCGCACCTTAATCCCTGATTTACTGCCTTTGGCACTCATTGATTGAAAAGAGCAGCACATCATGGCTGATCTGCCTAACAAGGAATGGGTAAAGGGGAGATTAAAGAGTGTGTGTTTGTGTGTGAAGTCTGCGAAGTGAGCCGCCACACCTGCACACCCAAGTCATCACTGAAGTTGTGAAGCAGACAAACCAGGCTGAATGGAGAATGAAGGGAAAAGCTGAGAAAGGAGACTGAGAAAGGAGACTGAGTAAATACGCCGACGGTTTGTGCTATGCAACATGTTCCCTGCTGAGCTCCTGTTTACACATATAATGACTGCGATACGGACACGCACATTTCCAAAGAGGCTCACCCACGCACAGAGTGGGCATATACTAACACACACACACACACATCCAATTAAGCAGGCAAGCTTGAGATAGGCATGCTTTAAAAACTCACAATCAGAGAGGACTGACTTAATTAAGACTCCTACGTACTGTATCTCTGATGGCATTTCATCTCCTCTAAGATCCGCCAGCTGCACTGAGCATCTGAGCTCACCAGGGACCTTGCAACAACTTGCAACACCACTTCCTTCAACTCCACATTCCTCGATGGACTCGTGATGAGCTACAGTTCCTAAGCTCCATTTTCCACCAAAAATGCCAAATGTTTTTTTTTCGAAAATTCTTTTCTACATTGTTAAAAAAAAAAAAAAGAGAAAGAATTATGTCGCCCCATGTGAGCAATTCATAATTGCCTGTTCAGACTTTCAAATGAATACACCACCGCAGGCTACACTGACACAAAAAGGGGTAACCTGAGAGCTCAGAAAGACCCAGAGGTGCGGAGATGGGCTCGAGCCCAGATGCTAATTGGTATCCCCCAACTGATTCCCCTGCTCGGGATCTGATTAGAAGATAAAGAATCTTTGGTCTTGAGCTTGTGTTGCTTCGCTCACTCATTTTCTCTGCATTCCTTGAACACATGCACACAAACTATCTCCGGAGAGGACAATGAAGGCAGCCGCAACTTTTCAACTCTCGGTTTCGACTCGATAATTTGCTCAGAGTCCTAAAGGAAAACGAAACACGACGGGAGTGAACTGGTGGCGATACGGCACTCAGCAGAAATGTTCCTTAGCACAGATGCAGACAGTGAATAAGATTAGAAAACATTAAGACCGGTATAGAACAACGTACATTACATTGGAAATGCACAAATTAATTCTGTTTTGTGGCAAACATGGAGAGCTGCTGTTGATGTCATCTGAATACTTTTGGTCTACTGCAATGTTGTCTCAAGGGTGCGAGCTTAAAAGCCACTTCGGTAAAATCTTCATACAGTTTCTGAGAGCTTTAATATCTTCAGACGAACTACAATGAAATGTAAAAAGAATAAGGGCTTCTCTGAAATGTAAAAACTAGACCTTAAAATCAAGAAGAAAGCCCTGAAACTACGGTGCGCTGTGAATAAATGTGATTTCCCAGTAAACTTTCTGAAAATGCATCAAAGTCGTGAAGAAAAAGAGCTTGGCAGGATCAAGAACCTTCAAAGACAACGTTGCTTTTCATGACGTTATACAACAATCCTTCTGTTAGAGAAAATTGCAGTTTGGAATAGCATATGGGAAGACAGTGGGGACAAAGATCTGTCTTCACACGCACTTCACACGATAAGGGAAAACTCCAAGCATTCAAGTGGTTGCCATAGCAATAAATACATGAATGCAGCCTCAATTGGGAGACATACTTTTAGCTTTTCATCAAAAATGTTTTTCAGGATAAGCTCAACAATTCAATCCATGTTCTTGGACTAAAAAGCAAATTAGTCAAAGTACTAGTCCATCTGCTCAAGTGGGAGTGAATTGGGCCCTCATGTTGAGTTTTGAAACTATCCACTCATCCACTTGGCTGTTGACAAAAACACCAACTGTATAACCTCTCAGGATGTGGCAGAGGACATACCTCTGTGTATTAAACACCACATTTAACCTCACCTACTTCATGCATTTTGGGTGTATTGGATAGCTTTCTGAAATCAAGTGTATATGCAACAAAGCAACATTAAAAACAGGTCAGAATCAAATCGCTCAAACCACCTCTGGATGTGATTTAAGACTCAATATGAAAAGTAGGTGGGCAGAGTTGGCAAACAAAATGCATTTCAATTCAAGAGAAATGCCAACACGTTCTCATCCCAAATCGTCACATACTGACGCTTTGTGACGTTGTGAATTCAAACAAAAAAAACATTTAGTTAGGTTTAAGCAAAAACAACAGGATTGGGCTTAAATGCAAATTTCCCCACTGCGGACTAATAAAGGAATATCTTATCTTAAAATGACTACGTTTGTAAAGTGAAAATGAAACTTAACGTTGTGAACACTAACAGCGGCCTCTTGGATGAAAGCCTTGTGTTTGTTGTGGACTAGAGGAGCTGGGGATTGAACCGCCGACCTTCCGGTTGGTGACCTGCTCTACCTCTGAGCCACAGCCGCCCACTCATCTTTAAACTACGTCACCACATTTCCAAAGCACTTTCTCTGAATGTTTAATAATGACGCAGATGGGTTTACATTGTAGTTACTTGAAAGCCTGGTGCGTCTCATACAGGCGCTAAAACATCCCTTCTGCGTCGGTATCACACGCCAAGGGGCGTGAAAATGTGTGACGGTGATCAGATGCTAATATCAGTACTCTGAATTAAGAGTAGAGGAGTTCAAATTCACGTTTTATTAGAATGAATCCAATAACCAAATAAGGAAACAAAGACAAAATTACACTAAAAATATCTCTAAAGAACAGAATGAGGTGATTTTTCTCTTCCCTTCAGCTGTCATGGCAACATGAATGTCAGCTTCATTATGAACACTGAGCACTTAAAGGTGTCAGCCTCTACCAATTAGAGGAAGCGCACCTGTGTTCTGGATAATGAATGGGGTCAGTGGATGGCCCGGTGTTAGCAGTGACCAGAGGGCCTGGATTTGTTCCCCCATTATTAAACATGTTGGAATAAGACCCTTAACACTCTGCTGCTCCAGGAACTTCACACTGACTGAAGACTGTACCCAGACCAGAGGGCGAAGAGAGACTCGAGCAGTGAGATCATTTTCTGATATTGTTGAAAGCAGTCTTTGCTGTAGTTTTTTTTCAGCTGTACTTTGTAGATGTCTCTTGTGTACAAGTAGAAAATTTGGCCCGACAGTGGCAATGGAGGTAAGGTCAAAGGGTCACCAAAGTCATCAAGAGTGTTCAATGTGTTCTAGTCGATGCCGTCAGTGCAGCTGTGCACAGTGATCCCAAGGTTGATGCCACTATATATTTCTTTGTAGTGGCCAATTCCTCTATATTTGACGTGCATGCTTTTCATTTTTTTTTTAAACAAAATATACAAATACAATGTTCTAATGGGACCACAGTCTCTTGTGTTTGTATCTTAGGGCACATTAGGGAAATGGCCTACAGTGCATTGACTACACAGAACCTCTAGATGAAGGTTTGTGTTTTATCTTCTATGTTGACCCTCTGAGGACTGGGTGGAGAGTGTGTGTGTGTGTGTGTGTGTGTGTGTGTGGAGGGGGAGGGGGCTGTTATGGCAGAAAATGGACTTTGGAGCTTGGTAAGGCTATAATGGGTGCACGTGTGTTGCTGAGAGACGGACATCTGGCCATGCAAAGACAAGTAAACTGGTTGAAATGCCCACACTTCATTAGAAATTTGACATATTTCTCATTATTTTTCTTTTACATCGTAGTAGTTGCCACACTAGCAATGTGTCAGCCAGTCCACCACTTTGATCCAGACTGAAGTATGTCGACAAATACTGGATGCACTGGCATGAAATCAGGCACATTCATTTACAGGATGAACTGGAATAATGTTGGTGATCCTCTGACTTTTGATCTCAAAGCACCACTGTGTATTCAGTTAATACAGCCTCATAGAGCCACTAGCATGGCTGCAGACTCAGTCTTGCTTTTTTATTTCCTTTGACATGTTAAACTCATTCAAATCATGCTGATTCACTTCCTAACTTGTGAAAAAAAAATTAAAGTAAATTGAGTGTCCTTGCATGAATAGTGTAATTCATAGTGTAATTCTCACCAAACTGTTCAGCCCGTGTGAATGACACGATCATGCACAAGACAAACAAAATGTGCAATAACAATGCTGTCCTTGCTGTAGGCGTGTCATTTTCACACAATGTAGTTCGTACTGAGAGCAATGCAAATGCATCTGCATGAATATGCTTTCAGAGCTAGTGGAGGGGAGGTTCATGGGTCCAACAAACATAGGACTGTCAAACAGGAGACCAGTGTTTGTGTCCCAAGATGCTTTTGAGGTTATTTTGAAGTTACGTTAGTGACGTGTTTTCCATACTAATATTTTTTACGTATGCATTTCAGGCCCACGTTTTTCCTAAACCTTTTGAAGTGGTTTTGTTGCCTGAACATTACTGTGGCCGTTTCACAGTAATGGCGTGGCGTCAAGTGACGCAAAAAGCCATTTCACAACATTAAGCCCGTGGCATGTAAATGACACGTAAAAAGCCTAAAATGTTGTGCTATTTATACGCCTTCCCATGGGATCGGATCGATAAGCGCATAATAATGCAAATTGAGAATTGTGACTAACATGTTTTAAAATCCTGTTTTGTTAACCTTTCAACACAACTAAAGTGTCAACAAAGCATGTCCTTTTGCCATGGTAAAATAACCTCTTTGTGGTGGAAGAATATATTCTTCACTTTTATGTCCGCATTGTGTGATCTGTGAGAAACCCTGTGAGTCTGTTGCCGGCTTTACTGAAGAAATGTATAGAAAGGTCAGAGAGTGGCTGTAGCACTAAACTTGTGAACCTCTCTTGGATTTGGTGAAGTGGAAGATAAGTGGATATCTTGACATTTCTGTATTTTTCCATCGCCTCTGTATCTAAAAACAGCATGGCATCGGGTGAGAATTCCCACAGAAATACAACTGATACTGACCTGCTGTTTACCCTGCTGTCATTCCTATTTTTCCCTGTTTCTAAGGAGGTATTTTTACTGGACTCATATTGCAGACAGCTGTATACACCTGGGATGGAAGCAAAGCAATCAATTTGAAACTTTTGGCATGATTTAATATGCTATAGTTTTAATGGAATTGGTTATGGAGTGGTTCAAAATTATTTTTTCCCGAAGACAAAACACACTTTTCTAGAAAATCTGGCCAGTTGCAGTTATTTTGGAGAACTAGTAATCTCCATTCTAGGGCTGTGAATCTTTCCATTTATCAGTGGACAGTTCCTTATTCAGATAGTGATAGAAGCAGGCAGAGAGCAGATCATTTACCACTCTTGAGCACAGCTTAAGGACCATCTGTTTCAAGGATTGAAATATATTGGGTTCAATTTATATCTTGCGATAAATACCAGTGAGTCTTGCTTTCTTGCATGAGGATTGTGGGTCAACAAGTAAAGTTAAATGTTGTGACAGTTTGAGTTCATAGATAAGGCAAGACTTGTAAATTCCAGCAGGCAACTTCCGGGTCTGAGAAGTGAAGCCAATGTGGAAGTGCTTTCAACTTGCATTCTTTCTAATAGCCAGCAGGGGGCGACTCCTCTGGTTGCAAAAAGTCTGATTGTATAGAAGTCTATGACAAAATGAGCCTACTTCTCACTTGATGTATTACCTCAGTAAACATAGTAAACATGAGTTTATGGTCTCAATTGCTAGTTTCAAGTTTTCTTCAATACAGCATGATTTTCATTTAGTAAATTATGGTCCAATCTTGTCAAATACGATAAACGATAATGCGGTAGCTCCACCCTCACTTCTGAGAACTAAAATGGCAGCGGCAAAGATCCAAGATGGGCAACGGCCAAAATGCTGAACTTAAGGCTTCAAAACGACAGTCGACAAACCAATGGGTAACGTCACAGTGACTACGTCCACGTCTTATATACAGTCTATGGTGAATTCAGAGGTGAGGCTAGGTGAGGGGATTTGCAAATGCAAAAGGCTCAAACCATCTAATCTGACAGCACAATCGGCAGTCAAAGGTTTGGCAGTCTCATCAGCTGGCCATCAGCTGGTCAGCCTGCCAGCGTGGCCAATTAGAACTACACCAGCTCCACTCAGGCTTCATCAATAAATCAGGATGAAATCAAAAGCTCATGAGACTGCAGTACATGACTGATTTTAGAAAATGGCGCTTAATGTGGCATCTGTACAAAGCAAGTGTTGCATAAACTGTTTCTTGCAGAGGCCTGAAACCTAATACCCAAGTTTGGTTTGTGAGTTTAAGGAACCGCACAAATTAGGAAGCGTGTGTGTTGCTTAGGAAAGGTGCAACGGACTATTTTATTAGTTGCTAGGAAACAGTTTGAGTCCCAGTTTATTTATTAGAAAACCCTGACATCCTGGTATGATAGCATTTTTTCCATTGCATTTGTGTGTCAGTCTGATTAACTAATTGACTGTCTGACTGATGAACAGATGGGCCATTCACTGGTTGCATTAAAAAGTGTTTACAACTACCATTAAGATATAGAGCGGTGTTAAATGATACATTGATGTCCTCCCTTAGGATTTCCAGGCTAACTGCATTCACTACTAAATGATGAATAAAATGATAATGAAATTGTATTTTACGGGGGTTATGTGGCATATAGCTCCTTGGCTCAGACAGCTCGGCTTTGGCCTCACTGCAACTGCAGGCCATTTGTAATTTCATGCTTTGTTTAGATTTAAACAAGGAATCGTTTCTGGAGTATGTTCAGGTCATAAGAGCTTTCACATTTCCTTTTCTGGTAAAAATCCTCAAGTGATGTTTATTTTAAATAAAGAGACATATGCTGCAGTAGACGCTACTCCTAAACACACAAAGCAAAGAGCACTGCCCACAGAGAACTAAATTCCTTTGACAGAAAAAAGATCCATATAACATACAGTCTACACAGTGTCTTATATACTGGGAAGTAAATTCTCTGGACAAACTGAACAAACTTCCCATGGACATCATGTTTTAATGCCGTTGGAAACTCTGCAAGCTAGTGAGTGGACCTTAAGACTGACCTTGTTCCCAGGGTCAACCAGAACTTTCACACTCAAATATTTCTATCATTTTTCTTATAAGGTATCGGGAAAATATGAGCTACCGCATTTCTTACATGGCCTTAGTTGGTTTTGTTGCACCAAAGCTCTAGCTGGTTGTCAGTGCTTCAAAATGGAGCACTCCATCCAGCAACAATAAACACACACAATCAAAGCAAATATAAAGAGAACTCAGACTGAGCTGTAGAGCTGCCACATTACGTTGTTAAAATGTCAAGGAAGAGGGAACCAGTCATTTCAACACGGGATGAGTGATGAAACAACGGGTCCAAGTGAATTTAACTTGAAGCCAGGCCGATCTGTCACTGTCTTTTTCCTTGGCTTTTTCTGAACCAGGTATAAGCTAACACATTAACAGTATATGTTACTGAAATGACTGCAAGTTTTGTTTACTCTTACCTCCTGTTGTTTCACTCCGCTATCCATTCTAACTCCCTTTTAAATAGGACTCCTTTGATTAGTGCAATTACTTGAATATCTCAGTAAACAGCTTTGATAAGAACGTCTGCTAAATGCTCGAATTAGTCAGTTATCAATGGTATAGTCAAGCCACGGCAGAAATGCATGCTTGACACATCCGACCCTTCTTTCCTTAAATGTCTGAACTACTTTGAAAATGACACATCGCAAGTGGCTGTTATAAAAGATGTGCTGTGTGTTTTTTATCAAATGCAAAGTGGAATGCTTGAAATGGAAGGATGCCCGTCCTACTCTGCAGCACAATGATGCAGTGCACTTAGGATAATTGTGTTCCATTGACTGTCTCCCCCATGGATACATCAAATGTGACTGTGCATATTTCTATATAGAAATGGCATGCCAGTGAGCATGCAAAGGATAGCTGCTACTTGAAGCAGCAAGCATGCATGCATAATATATAGTCTGTCTTTGGCCCATTATATGTTTTAAAGGAATAGGATGGTGATATTCTTTATTTTTCTACTTGTCAACAAACCGTATGATACGACTGAATTCAACAATGAATGAATACTACAAACAAGTTTATTCAAAGCCTGATATGGCTTATTCCTTCATGCCGTAGAGCTCAATTACTATCTAAAAACACATCAATGAAGCACACTGTTAGACTGGGGGGACATGCTCCATCAGAACGTATTCTCATACAACGGGTCTTATGATATCTAATAATTTCCTTAGGTTTAGGCAATACAGTAGTTAGGTTGAGGAAAAGATCGAGGTTTGGCTTACAATAACACCAGAAGTGGCATTACTTAAGAACGTAACTTACGTGACAAATAAATCAACGTTGGCTTCTGGTTTCACATGGGACACGAACACCGGTCTGGATGAAGGTCTGGTGTTTTATGCGGGGTTTGCTGCTCTTTATATTTCCTGGTTCACGATTGCATTAATTACACACTAATTGAGGTTGCGGGATATACATGAATTACAGTGCATTAATATTCATAAGTATATGAACAGTGTAGGAGACCAGCATGTCCGTCGTGACAATGAACACACACACTGTTCTGGTGCCGTAAATACTCATTAGAGCACAAGTTTGTATCCATTTGCAGTGGAAAATAGTCCCCGATTACCCATTTCGACAAAGTTTGTTAAAGAGTACATCCCTGCTTCTTTAGGAAATCGCTAAGCCTTATTTTAAATACTATTTTATATTTGGGATCCATTATTTAAGATGTAGGTCTTCAGTCGAGACCAATGGGCTTGGTGTAGGGAAGTTAGAAAGTATTTAGAAATAGACTCAATAAAAATGGACTGCCTCAGTGTTGGTTTTGGTCTTTTCAAGAGATTTGTTGACGATAAGAAATAGATAGAATAACATCAGAACGATCACTAGTACAAGCACACACACTCTGCCTAATTACAGGCAAGTTAGGATTTGTGAAAGTTTTCAAAGTGGCTCATTTATTTGAGTTTTGGTAACCTGTCAGCCCAGGAGATTAGAGATTTTGGCAGTGCAGAATGTCAAAACATATCAAATTCTAGACTCTGTGACTTGAGTTAAGCATAATGGATGTGTCAGTGTTGTTTGCCACAATTTGCTTCCGTTGGTGTTCATGCCAGTTTAGAAAATAACAAGAAGCATCAGTCCAGACTGCAGTTTTCTCTATCGCATTCGGCTTTCAATACACAAGTAACTGCCACTTCTGCAACGAGACCACCATGACCTGCATTTTGTAGGTGTCGTGTGTGGTTATTTGGTGCACCGAGATTGAAAGGTTGCAAGTATGAATACACTGCTACAAGCAAGCTTAGCGTCCTATTTTTGTCACAGCACATGGGGAATGGCAGAGGCTTTGTGTCAGTGAAATGGGATTTTTGTTATTTTTGCATACTTTTGTTTTGTTTTTTTTGCCTCACCCGCGCCCATTTGGTATTTTGGTTACATGCTGAGAGTTTGACTGTGCCAGATTGAAGACAGAAAGATGCAGTTAAGGAGAAAGATAGTCTAAGTCAGACAGAGTAGCAGTGTAAGCACGACCCACATTTCTTCCAGCGCAGCCAACCTGCACCAGGACAGTGGCATCTGATACAGGGACCAGTTCAACTCAAATCGATTTGGGCTTTTGGGCAAAAACACATAGCCCCCTTATGGTAATCGTATTGTAATCACATATCAAGTTAGGTTCAAATGTCTATTAATTTATGATCAATCTGTACTGAAATGAATGGAACGTAAAGGCCAAGCCATGTAAAACCAGTGGCACATGAAATTTTAACTATAGTTCAACAAAATAATCTTAACTAGAGATCTGCTTCATCTGCATCTCATGGTCGTCATTAGAAGATGGAGTTTGCTCAGTTGTCACGGAGATGGCTCAGATTTCATCACATGACCTCGGTGTCAAACTACAGTTATGTGCTAAGTGGTGATGGTAGAGACCATTTCACAGTTGTAAACAAACACTCCAAATGTGTCCTGGTTTATTTCCTGTTGCAGTGTATGTTGATGACAAAGGCTGCATCGAAAATTCCATACTAACATGCTATTTAGCAAGCTAAAACAGTATGTGGGATATTTTAGTATGTGTATGTTTTTTTTTTATATATATATATATGCTGGTCACAAGAGGTTGGCATAAGTTCAAAAAATGCGTCCAAAAAATACTACGTTTATTCACACAAATGTGTTGAATGATAGTACACACATTGGGTATGTAGTGCATAGCATGGGATTCCAGATAAAGTCCTTGTGAATGACGTAAGCTTACAGGAAGTAAACATGGACTTTAGGTGTCTATAAACAGTCTATATGAGGGAAAAGGTCATAACCCACCAGTTGCAACTCCTTCCCCTAAACATGACCATGAGATGCAGTAGAAAGCTCCAGAAAAATTAAGTAGGCTTGGAGTTGGAAATGTTTCTTAAACAACTGATATGATCCCTTAAATAAATAATTCCAGCTACAAATCACAGGATTCTCAACATAATCTGTCATCAGGACTTGATTCTGTGATATATGGAGGCTTTCCCTTCAAGTCAACGTGCATAAGTACAATGTGAAAACACGTACTCTGGGGATATAAATTGGTGAAGGAGATCACCAAGCTCCATCAAAAACACTGAAAAATCAAATCCAGTGCTCACTATGACTTGCTCACTCTTTGCACCACTGATCCAACAGAACACGGCTCATGGTGTGAACACACCTTCAGATTCAGACCTTCTTTTCTTCTACCCTCTTCTCTTTGTCTATGGCTTTGCAGTTACGGTGGTTGAGTGTGTGATGGGGGGGGATTCACTCCATTGTGTTCGTACTGCTGACTTTGCCAGAACCAGAGCTAGAAGCATCTCTGTTATGGGCACACAGGCTCAATGCATCACCTTAATCACTCTTGCCTCACATTTCAGCTGCATGAAACCTTCACCAGGGCTGACAGCAACAGGATGCACGCTCGACCAAGCCCGCCTCCATCACCAATACCAGCAGAGAGCAAAGAAAGTGCTTACCTAGGAGAAAAAGACAAAGAAAGAGGGTGAGAGGGAGGCAGGGTTATTCAAATAGCAGCATCGCGGTGTGTTACTATAAGCAGCCTCACGTTTTTCACTTAGATTGGTTCTATTATGGTATAATGCAGAGGGAAATACTCATCACCACACTGAACCATCTACACAAAGGCACACATTCAAGATTGACATCAAAACACGCGTGCAAAAACACGGACAATGCACCAAAAATAGAAACAAAATAAAATCCTGCTGTTAAATCTTTTCTTCATTACATGGTTCTAAAAACATTTTGATGATTGAAATCTAGATCAGAATGAAACATTTTATGAAACTAATAGATTCTCTCTCATTTTATAATAAGCCTCATCAGTGAGCTCAATTCACCGTTGTGTTAGAGTTGGAAAAATGGTAGATTTCAAGGAAATGGTATTGCATTTCCTGACTGCCAATAGTGCTGTTTCATTGTGTGAATCCCAACTGTCTTTCATAATAGTACCTAATAAACAGAGTGGGGGATTTAAAGATATGGTACAGTATATCATAAAGTGTGCTCAGGAATAAAATATCAACAATGCATATCCAAAACGGTTACGTCTTTGCTTTTTACAGCACTAAGAATTGAAATAGCATTGTCACCTTTGCCGGAGTATAATATATATTCTGCAGCATCTTAAAAAGGACCAACATGAGTCAAACATTATGTAAACAAAATGTATGAACCATGAGGCAGAAATGTTTCTATTAAGCTGAATAAAATCTGCATTTTCTATGTAAATATAACAGTTGCTGGGTGCATTTTGGAAATACTCGTATTATTACCTCCATTATTAAGTTAAATCATTATATATATATTTTTTAAAAGCTAATTCTGGAGACCGGGGTAATTCAAAAATGAAAATAATAACACAGGAGGGCAGGTCATATTTCTGCATTTCTGCAGTTGCATAAATGATAAACTACTGTTGAAATAAACAAGCAATATCATTTATCTGCTTGGACATGCCATAATTTAAATGGATTGCAGGGTAAAAAAGACAGAAACATGGATGATTCTATAAGCGTAAAAAGAGAAACATGATGACCGCAATTCAAAATGTTGTTATTGGTGTCATTTTCATATCCAAATACATTTTGGAATAAGCAGGTTGCTGGTCCCGTTTCATGGACTCTTTAACTCCAGTTCCTCCACCTCCTTCTCCAACAACTCTCCCTTAAGGAAGAGGATGCAACTTTCTCTTCTTTAAAGTCACATTTACGTGTTCACTGTGGTCAAAACAAGTTCACAACAAATGTTAACTCCAACTGAAATTAGCACGCAGCATTTTTGAACAACTCCAGTCCATAACTCACAGCCCGCAGCTCCGCTAGATCTGAACCTGTAGAATCTGATATTTGTGCAAAGCTGTGATTTCCCCGAGGCTTGGGTGTTCAAAGCCAAAACGTTACTTCAAAGCTAGTGTAAAGAGTAAAGAGCAACGGCCTCCAAAAAATGTGCTATATGCAGGGCTGTACTGTAGCCAGATAACTCTGCCAAAACTTTAAAAAATGCCACAGAAATACTGCAGTGATGGTATTGATAACAGAAGCACAGATTTAGATGAATGCAGAGATAGTTGCTTGGTATTACACAAGAACGAGTATGCCCCTTTATCTTCAAAGATCAGTCTGTATCCTTCACAAAGGTGCAGAGTGATTTACTAACTCAAACGGATATCTTCATATATAATACAAGGCCAGCACTGAAAGAATCATTCTTCTTTAAAACTCATGTATTCTCTTTAAGACTTATTCTCTCATCTCACTGGTATTGAGGAAATGGCACCCGACTCTAGAAAACTAGAAAAAGTTTGTTTATGTTGGAAACACGTAATATCCATCATGCATGTTGAGTTGACAAGATGAGATTTGTGGTCATTGAGGTCCCTTGTCTGCTATAGATCAAGAGCTTTTGTGTTTCCTGGCAAAGTAAAAAAAATATAAAATATCTCCTCCACATTTAAACTGAGGGACCAAAAAAATAGCACAACAACATATATCAGGGCAAACTGCAGGAGCTTCCTACAGCTTTCAAAATGAATCTGATTTTTACACGAATCAGTTCAAGCACTCGTCTCAGACTTCAACTGGAAATAAAAACAGAGAGTGTCTGCCTGGCACGGCCGTTATGTCAAATTGAATAGGGATCTACATCCGAGGCAACTTGCCGACTGACCTTATCACCCTGCGTATTCAGCCACATGCGCCAGTTTGTTTATATGCTTGAGGCTAATTTGTATAATTGTCTTCTAAGGAAATTCAAAAGGTTTACATTGATGGTGGATTATCCCGTGGACGAGAAAAGATGAAGAATGGAGGCAGAATGACAACAGGAGGGTCTTGAAAGACAACCTCAGGAAAGTGGTGGTACTCCACTCCAGCGGTCACTGCTCTCCACAGCCGTTTTGCAGCACAGCGTGGGACCAGTTAACGCCAGACTTGGAAAATCTAGATGTGTCCAGAGATGAGAGTAATTCCAGCTGTGTAGGCCACAACACATTCATTTGCTTATTAACACTGTCATCCGGTAAACTGAGTTCCACCTGCGCAAAAACAACTGGAAGGCTGAGGCCAGCTGGACTGAGCGGTCACCCGCTCCATATGGTAAGAAAAAAAGCCATTACAACATGTAAAACGTTGTGTGAGGGATTACAATTTGTGCGGCCCACCAGCAATAAACTTTAACATCTGGTTATACATTTTCCTGGCCCCATTATGATCCTACATTTCAATGGTAGCTGAGAGAAAAAGTTACAACTGTGTTGCATAATTAGCCCCACGTAAGAGATATCCAAAATTAAAAAGAATGTGACATCTCAAAGTGGTGTCGGGGTCAATTCAAAGAGCAATTAGTCACAATTGGAGTCTCGCTTTATCGTCCGGCACTAGTTAATGGAAACCTCTGAGTCTGACAGAAAGCGAACACAGTAAGTAGCACCCTGGAATGGCCATTATGGCTGAATAGGGATCTTTATCGGCGGGACAACAGGTTGAATCGAACCGGAATATGTCTTGAAGTGCTTCAAATAAATAAAGTTGTATTTAAAACTGTAGGAAATAATGTTCCCAAAACATTTTCAAATTCTATAGGTTAGATAAGGTGACCAGGTGTCCCACTTTACGACGGACTGCACAGCATTTGTATCCCTTGTCCCATGTCCTACATATTGAGATGATGTCTCACATTTTCATTGGCTCTAGTTTTCAAACATCAAACCACTGCAGGACAGATGCTTTTTTTTTTTTTTAAATCTGCATTTTAACCAGTGGCTGTGAAGAAAGCAGGGAAGGCTGTCATCACGGCGCTGTGTTTGCTGTCAAACTGCTCACACGTGGGTCAAGTCCAGGTTAACATTTCAACGTCTTTGCTACATTATGCCCATCGGAGAAAATTGTGAGTCACCGCAAAGTCACAAGCTCTGCAGATTTAGGCAGAATATGATGGAAACTACCACAAAGAAAAGGAAGAGCAGCTACAGCAAAGACTGTGAAACTACTTATAAGTGTTTATAAGTCGGTGAAAGGAGATTATCAGAGTTTTTGGTGAAATTTGCGGAAGCAAAACTGTGAAAGATATTTTCAATTTCACACAGGAGGAATATGACATGTCTTACAAGGAACGTGCGGCTCAAAAAGAGATGTGCCCATCTATGGATGCATTCAGGCAAAGCAAAGAGATGTTACAAGAGAAGGGGCAGAATAGAAATGTTTATTATTTGAGTTAGACAGACATTATATAAAAATTGTAGACCACCTCTCAGCCTTGGTAATGTGTCCCACATTGTCCAACATAAACATGCTCTTTGTCCCACATTTGGTTTGTTAGGATCTGGTCACCCTAACGTTAGATCAGTTTTAATCAACATTGAAAAAACAAAAAAGGCTATTTACATCTGACTAATATATATGAACGTGCCTGGGGGAAAAAAATGGCAAAAATGTGCCACGGGAATATTAAATGCCTCCAACTGACATGGGAGTAATAAAGAGAGGCAGCTGAAATTGCCCAAGAGAGCCACTAATGTAGAAAGTGATGGGAACGGGGTTAAGATGTTTTAGTCAGTCAGTGGATGCATAGCCTTTATTACTGGGCTTCATTTATTCCAAAGGCTCCAGACCTTTCTCCCGAATCAAGATTGATGGAAGGTAGGCGTTGCGAGGATTGAAGCTCTTAGAGCAAGGGAGAAAGAATATCTGAGCATGACTAAAGACCAAAACTAAGGCCTAAACTAAGAGGAATACTGAAAGGTTCGGAAACAAGTGGCCTCTCTTCAGCTATCCCCAAAGGTGTGTTTTGTTTTTTTACTAAATGAAAGGTTTGGTGCGTTGCCTCAAGGTAACTTTTAAAATCTGTCATGGGTCAAGGCTCCTGGGATGGTTTGTTTTTTTTCTTTATCGTATTCTGAAGGTTGCCCCGAGAACTAAGATGGAAGGTAGTCTGAGTGAATAAACTTACAGGACAGCTTTAGCTTTATAAATGAGCTGCACAGAGGTAATATTAGCAATGTTGCTTTTATGGTTTTGGCTTTGAATGCTAAAAAAAAAAAAAAAAGAAATAAACACACCAAGGAGTGATAAGAAAGATATGTGAGTACTGGGGAACAAAGTAGTAAAGAAAAGAGGATGAATGTGAAAAGTGAATGAGATGACTGCTAGAAGGGTAAAGAGGCGAGAAAGAGTGGAAAAAAAGTTAAATTAAATGTTGATTTATATGATCATCAAATATTTGTTAAAACCTAATTACCCATAGCTGACTTCAACACATCTCTGATTGATAGAGGCAGCTGTGGAAACATTGAGTAAATATAGTATTGAGTGCATTAACATTCTCCTCCCCTTCTTCTTTGCCCACACGATGTGTTTCTCTACTCAGTTTGGGATGTAGGTTCCTTGGGGACTAACCCTTATCACATGAGCTCTGTGTTTTGTGAAACATGGTAATGTGTAGTGGAATTTTTTACCTTGACACGATAGATTTCCACAGGATTAATAACGCAGACAACCTCCACAATCTTATCAAATCACAGGTGGAGCCGAGGCAGCGCTAGTCCTATGCAAATCAGGCATTAGGGAAAACCTGGAATGATATTGCCTTCGGGGGAAAAATGAACATGTCAGGCAGGAGTGCTTGTCTTTCAAAGAAACAATCTTGGAAGGATTTGGATGACAGAACACCAGTCCTGATTAGACCTGACGGGAAGCTAGCCAATTAAAGATCACTGCCATCTGCCCTGTTCACTGCCCACGCCTTATAGTCTGCTCCCTTAAAGTGGGACCGCTTCAGTCACAAATGATTTGCAAGAGAGGAAACCTGTTAAAAAAAATGACTAGGAAATTTATTTCTGAACTGTAAGCAAGCCATTAGATAAGGCCTGAACCCCTTCTAAAGCCAGCAAATGGCTGTCCAAATGTTAATTTGCCGAACAGCCTGCAGATGATGCAGAACATGGCTTTCACCTTCTCCCGCCATACATAATTCATGCTATTGACTGGTGAGGCAATGCCACTTTCATGCACCGAGCTCACAAAGTGGTGCCACTTTCACACACCGACACAAGCCAATGAATCCACACCAACTGTGCAGTAACGCTTAGCACACAATTGAGGTTGGCGTGAAATGTCCAGACAAGATACAGGCATGCTCACATTTCTGATACTGGCACAGACAGAAGTGCACACACATGCTGCCACAGAGGAACCTTAACCACAAAGAGTACTTTACAATGTAGATAAAAAGAACCAACATGAAAGAAAAAAGGAATCAGTTGCGCTCTTAATTTCTGGATATGTAATCACCAAGCATGACAGGTCACACGGTGCAGTATGTATACAGGAGCACATAACTGAAGACTGCCATTGCCTATGAAGAATTCTTCATGGTCTAAAGCATCAGTCCCACAGGGAACATTAAATATAAATTTCTGTGTGCCGCTCAGTCTGACCCACTTTGGAGGATCCAACAACTGCTGCCACAGAAGCGTCTTTTGGCTCCTCCGTACCAAAAGGACTGCTGCCACTACAAAGCCCCCCTTTGATTAACCTCACTGCCAAAAGGCGACTACCATATGACTCCTGCATTTCTCTGGTTGGACGGAGACTGACGACAAAATGCTGAGAAAATAAGTGGCCAGCAAAGAGTACAAAGTGTGGACAACAGTGCATCTAAAAGTCTATGGTTGAAATTTCAACACAGATTTTGCTGAACATGTTCCCAGGTTCGGGTCTGACCAGATGGCCATCATCACAGGAGCGAAATTTAGCTCTGGATCGCAAGGAGGAGTGATAGGTCCTGGAAACGATGCCCATCGTAAACATTTGCAATCCTGTCTGCGGGAGCCAAGACGCAAATTAATATTTAATCTAGTGGCATGATAATATGACACATTTGAGATACGTTGGAGAGCAGGGCCTTCTGCGAAAGCATGACTACTTGTCTCATCTATTCCTGCTATAAGCTGGTAACGGGGTGGTTTCATGAAAATAGCTTAAGAACGGTGCCAAAAGAGATGAAAAAGACTGAACATGACAGAAGAGTTGGACAAGAAAAACTGTTGTTTAACGATCACATTCTAATTTTAACTCACTCTGCTGTCCAAATTCATTGAGAAGCGTAAAAGGACTGGAATACTTTCTTAAGCATGTGTGGCACTAGACAACTTTCTTTAACACTCACTGGTGTGAGCATCCAAATACAACCCATCTGCCATAGGACACGCAAGGTCACTCTGTTGTCATATTCCCATATGTTCCTGATCTCCTTAACCCTTAGCAAATGACTGACTGATGGCCAAAAAACAGAAATAGGAATCCTCAGACATCATCGTCTTTACAGTGAATCGACAGGGTTATAGAGAAGTATAAATTTGATCATTGTGAGGCTAGGTCTCGAGTTGGAAGGATTTATGAATGCTTATACTTGATGGACATCGGAGATGGATTCCCACTAGAGGAAAGAGTAAAAACTGACTATATTTACATGCACAAAATATTCAGCTTTTTGCCGGAAAAGACAATATTCCTACTAAGCTGCTTACATGGCTAATGTAAATGAATATCCCACTAATATTCCCCTTTAAATGCAGTCGTGCATACTCATAATTTGACCGTAAAAATCCAACCTCCCTCTTTCATTCCTTCAACGACCTTCATGAAAAGGTCAGCTTTGCGATATTTGTGCATATTCAAAAGGTATATAATATTAAGCAGGTGTGTTTCTCCTTCTGACAAGATATGTGGGCTTTTCTTTTGGCCGTGCATCTCTGCAAACTGTCGGCTAGTTGGTTTGTGTACGACGCACAGAGCTGACCGTAAACGAACAAGAGGCCGTGTGTCGTAAACAGACGTAAGAAACCCAACTGAGACGCATTTTCTGAATGTGCTATATACATGTCTAAAGAATGCTCCTAAAACCTGAATAATATCAGCATCTCACACCCGTCTTAATTGGAAAATGCTCCATTTCACCTCTAACAAGATGGTGGCTAATGGGTTTTATAAGAATTTGGTTTTCATCTGCATGGTTGTGAAAAAAGTCAGCGTCCTCTGATGGAAAGATTACCGTTTAAATTGGGGATCCCAAGAACCTTTGACCTTTTCAGCTATTTCAACTCAGTATTTCCAAGTATAAACCTCAACCTGTCCTTACTCATAACATCGAGCGCGTAAGCAGGGAAAACGTCTTTTCCCACAGCGTGCCATGATTCAGCCATCATTTGGGGACAAGGTTAATCACGTCCTCGCGACTCCTTTGTGGACAAGCCCTACACAAGATGATAGCAGCGGGGCAGCCACAGAGGGAACATGACCAGGTGATAACACCATAAACCACATTCCTGAGGGACAACTTGTTAATTAAAAGGCTCATTAAAGCATAATTTTAAATTATTCATTTGGCATGTCAGAAAATGTCCTTTCCGAGTCAAATTTAATTTCTTTTCAAAGCTGCCATGACACTTTAGGATTGTCCTTATCTGCGCCTGCAGTGCCGCCCCTCAGGAGAACTTTAAAATCACTCACCTGACGCCTTGCCTGCTACTCCTTATTTCACTATCTCTCTCTCTCTTTTTCCCTTTCCTCTCACTCTGTGCTCTTCACTTCTCACTCTGAGAGCAAATCTTAAGACAAGCGGTTTGATGTTCAAAGCAAAAGGGCTTGAAAGCTTTCCACCAACCACCCAGACTCAAGACTTCCCCCTTCAAAGGAAAACATAAATTGGCTCAAGAAAAATTATTCACACTGGACACAAACACGGGCCGACTTTTCCCTACGGATGTAGCAAACTCATTGCATATAATACAGTAGGCCTGGAACTGCAGAGCCTCGACTTGTTGGGATGAAGACAACTTCACTGAGGGGGGGAAGATTAATCATCACGCATACTGTAGCCTCTTTTTCGCCCTCTTTGCCTTCAAAAGTTTATTCATTCTTACTTTGTACTGTCAAACTGAACTCCGGATTAGAAAGGTGCCCTGCAAAATGCATTTCACTTCTGTTTCCATTTCTTTCAAACCCCATGCTGATATCTAACACAAATTGTATGAATATGGAACGGTTTATATAAACACTGTTGACCAATAACAAACTACAACAAACTTAATTCTTGGATTAAACTGTTAAATCAGCGTGACTTCGTTTTTTTCCTCTGAATCAAGCAAACTTTACAAAAACATTTTACCTCAGAGTTTGTCTTTAGCTGATTAAATAGCAAATTATGAAACTGCTCAACGCGAAGGCACGGCACCGCTTTAAAAATCGATTGTTATTAAGCCTGTAATCACTCTCCTCCTGTGGAGTCAGCGCTTTGTTAGCATGAAGATTGCATGAGGAAACAAGATTAAAGCCTTCTAGTTCCCCTAAAAGCTTCTGTTCATTACACCACATGATGAAAGCTATTGGATGGAACAAACAACATACTGACACTGTCATCACAATCTGTCCATTTGATTTTTGAGATGTGTTGTGTACCAGTTGGACAGTTGGTCCAGCAACGTATTCTCACACAACGCTTCGTATGATTAGTCATTTTTCAGTGTTTTCCTACGAATGTCCAGCGTCAATTTCCACTCGTCTTCACAGGAAACTACTCGGTTAGGTTTTGGCAACAAAACCAATTAGTTAGGTTTAGGAAAAGGTCGTGGTTAAGTTACGCCACACTGGGGTGTCAGTGGCAAGTTCTGTGAAAAAAAGTACTCAGTAAGGTTAGTAAAAGACGGTGGTTTGGATTATAATAACTTTACATAAACAATAAATCAACGTTGACTTCAGGGTTCACACGGGGTACAAACAGCCCGGCGAAAGTCTGGTATTTTTCTGACCCGCCCATCCACCCCGACCTCTTCCCTACGCAGCGTTTGTCACTCTTTATATTTCCTGGTCCACAATCACGTGGATTACATACAAATTAAATTTGTGGATTGTATACAAATTACAGTGCATTTAATTTTCATAGATATAGCTATGAATTGTGATAGACAAATGCCTGGGCCCAGTGGTGGCACTAGAAGAAAGGTTATGGGTTTAACAAAAACAGTTGGAGTCATCCATTTGGGGAAACATGAATGTTTGTACTAATAAATGTCATGCTAATTTTGTCAGTGGTATACTGCAGACCAGGAGTTTGAGTTGTATTAAACAAAAGTTACTAACGTTTGTTATCGGGTATACGTTCCAGCAATGTAAATAACATAAAATACAATCATGAATTTATAAAGTAAAAACATCAAAGTGCCCTGTAGAGGGGTTATAGCATCAATGGCTCCATGAGATGTTTACTCCGTTTTCCTCATTAACATCCAGAAACCCCTGATAGATCCCCATTCATTCCGTGTTTAAGGCGAGAAAAAAATACTACAGAACTCATCACATGAAAGTGAAGCAATGCTTTGTTGCAAGCGAGAATCACCACAAGTGGATGCAGCTGGTGAAGACAATACTAAGCAGAGTAAACAAAAGCAAAAGCTAGGTGTGAATTTCACATTAGCTGCCAACTGTGAATATCTGTCAGAATTTGTAGGGAAGATCAAATCAAATAAAGAGACAAATATGGTTGTGTGGTAAAGCTCAAAGCATCCACTGCTGTCTGTGATTCAACCTCCTGCTCCTCCAGTTACTGTGTGTTGCAGATTAATAGTGATTTACAGTGTGAGGATCTATAACGCTACAATCACTGCCGATCTAAAGCTCTTACCAAAGACTGCAAAACAGAAGAACAGAATTGTTATCTGCAATAAAACTAGGAAACAGTCAAATAAATCAAAAGCAAAACCCACTTTTCACGACCAATTTTCTATTGTGATTTTTACATTTCACCAGTACCATGACAATGTGATCTGATCTGCAGCCCATAAATATCAAGAAAAGTTATAGAACACAGGCGTTACAAGTACTGTTCATTATCAGAACTTACAAATATATGATATATTACACTAAAGCATCATTATACTGTTATTTATTCAGGCTGTTCTCATACACTGTTCGTAGCTACACCAACGAAAGATGATGGACTGTAATTTGTGTGTACCCCATGGAATCAATTTGTGTGTAATTCACGCATTTGTGAAGTTTATTTTGAAAATACTGTATGCATGTAATGAGTGGAAATTGACACGTGACATAAAAATGTGCTCTTACAGTTAGACTCTCGCTATATATGGACCTCCACACAACCCATTTGGTGATTATGCACGTTATCCCAAAGGTGTCTCCACATTGAATTAATTGGTGCATAATGTCATTGCCAACTGCTCAGCAGAAATTGAATACACTGACCTCTGTGCACGGATCTAATTAGTTGTTTTTTTTAGATTTCTGTTATTTATTATTATTATTATTTTTGCACAGACAAAATCCAATTATTTGCCTGCATTCGGTCTTTGTGCTTGAAAGCCGTGCACAGTGAAAATTTAGGAGGACTGTCACCACCACAGGAGAGGACCTAACAAACCTCCTTCTCTTTCTTATTACCTTGTTTTGTTCTGATAGAACTTGAGAGTTGGTTTAATGAAGGTGGATAAATATAAAGCAGGCTGACCGGTGGCATTATATTTTTATCATGATGCTAGCCAAATAATCTTTTTTTTAAATTGTGATATTTAATGGCACTGACAACTGGGAGCCACTCAGGAGGTAAGCAACCACAGGGTAAATAACATCAGAATTGAGCCTGGAGCTTGGCACTGGTAGAGCGGGCTGACATTTACTTTAGAATTAACTTGACGGTAATCAGGAGGAAGACATGTATAGAGCAGTATCCCCCTTTACACTTTATCTCTCTCAGAAAGTTCCATTTCTGAGTCATTACCTCCACAACAGCCATATACTGTATATGTTCCAGAGAGGGTGGACTTAAAATAAACTTCATTATCATGATGGTAATAATTTGTCCATTATTCTGTAGCTGAGGTTTGTCAGTTTCTGCGAAGGTGCCTTGGAGATAAATCCTCTCTTGGCCAACGTAGAATCAACTAACGTTCATATCTGTTGCACAGCGGTAATTGTTTAGCTCTGATACTCAGACACATTCATCCAGGCGCCGTAAAGGCGTGGGTGCATGTGGGCAGCATGCCATTAGCCATATCAGAAGCTCCTGCCATTTCATTCTCCGCTCAAATTGTTTTTCATCAAACCTCATCGATTGTCGGCTCGCTTCCTGTCACCGCGGCCTTGCCGTATTCCTGCAGCTCCACAAAAAGCAGCAAATCCTCACCACCGTGGGGGATTTGCCCTTTTTCTGTCTCTCTCTCTCTCTCTGTGTCCTCTCTCTCTCTGTGTGTCCTCAGCTACTGCCGTGCTCTTACTTGTGAGCAAGCCCTGGCGGCGGGAGGTCAAGAGTGACAGGAAGTGTGGGTGTGCTAATCTCCCCTCGGTCAGCTCTGGAACTGGACCTCCATCAGCTCACCATGGGATTTGACATAATAGATTGGTGAGGAGATAAAGGAAGATGAAAGCCCCCCCCCCCGCCGCCCCCCCCC
>CAKALG010014792.1:0-28243 GCA_916700815.1 Helicolenus hilgendorfi | reverse complement strand
CCCCCCGTCCTCCCCAGCCCGCCCTGACAAATGGTAGAATTTCCTCGAGTGCAGCGCTATACTTAATGGTAATGGTTTAGGGATGAAGAATGGAGACAGTTGGAAACCCGTGGAGAAAAATGGTTATTGCATCTAATCCAGATGACAGCAATGACCCGATAGTCACATCAGGGAATTGTCTACTTCACTTTGATTTCGCTCAACGTGACCACTTGAAAAAGTATTGAACCGATTTAAGGCTGCAATGCTTCTCTTTAATTCACCTTTGGGCTATTTGTGCTGAAAGGAGTTCGAGACACATGAAGCATGGTGCATGGTCAGATGATCCAGGAACTCGAAAGCTGGTAGTGGACTCGATCGCTTCTATATCTTCTTAGAGGGCATCATTTCCACCTTCAAAATCTAATTCTAGAAAATCAAAACTAGTGGTGTCCATTATAACCCAGAGGCTAGAATACAGTGAATTAATGAAAGGGTGAAGTTCACCCAGTTCGCCTGCTACCTTGCCATTGCACAAAATGCTTAATGGGCAGCAACAGGCAGGAAAATTGTTGGCTGCAAATTGAGTCTCTGAGGCAGTGCTTCCTCTCAGGCTGCACACAAACCTGGCACACGCTAACCGCTAACCGCGAGGTTAAAACTGGAGTTAGACTCCCTCTCATGGTCTGGAAATGTAACCGCTGCTGCAAATCATACCAAAGACTTCAAGGCCATCTGACATAAGAGGGGAAAAAGTGTAGCACTCTTCATAGTGTTAGCAAGCCACCTGGGTGTGCTCCTGAGATCACCTTAAAATGCTCAAAACTATTTAAGCCAATGTAGTTTGAATTGTGATTCTGATCTTCTGGTGAAGTGTTTTAGCTTCTAGCTTTATCATACACACATAAAATCCAAGTATCCGATTGACAACCTCTGACTGCTTCTAACGTACGTGTAGGCTCAACCAGTAGACTTACAAGTCCACATGTTCGAAGTCTGAGTTCTTCCCGACAATCCCAGCCCTGCACGCTGCACTGAAATAAATCAAAGCGAGGATGAGATAAAGTTTTTGTTTTCCTTTGCCTGTTCAACCACATCTGGTCAGGTGCTGGATCATTGAAACGTCACCGGAGGACAATTTGGATGAGATTTCATCACCATAGTGATGAAATCCAATTGCAATAAAAATGAAACACGAAATCTAGCCTTGACAGACTCACTTCTCATCAATGCACTTACTTTCTATCTCACTTTCTCAGGTGACTTTTCTTTCCCTGTGTCCCTTAATGGCTCTAATTACCTCATTATTTCTAGTTCTAGTTCAGTCAGTGGAAAGAGACAAGTGAGGTTTTGAGTCTGCACACAGCTAAGGAGTATATTGTCTAATGGAAACTGCTGTTTATCGGAGTTGCAGGGCCTCTACTGGCTACTAATTGAGAAGAATAGAGAGTGAGGGAGCCATCACTTTGGAGCTGCACACTCCCTGTGGAGATGCTGCGTTTGACCCGTCACTAGGAAACAACGACGTCTCATAGGTACGCCTATCCCTGAAGCATAAACATGACAGAACATCACAACACAAACACATGCTGACATACAGCCTGACATTTTACAGTTTGAGCGTTACAATACAGGGCAATCGAAAAATATCTACGATTGAAAGATCACAATAATGATTAATGTCCCACAATTTCCTTCTGTGAGGTGGCGTTAAGAAGCTGACTTGCAAACTGCAAAAAAAGATCAGGTAGGAATGAGAAAGTGGGCAAAGACAGACACTCAAGGGACACAAACCAAAGATAAGAGAGGAGCACTGCGAGTGTTTGAGATAGAAAAAAGAGAATCAACAGATAAACAGATAAAAGGGGAGACAGCTGTGTTGCCGACACTTAAAAGAGAATGATAGAAGTGGAGATGCAGGGTGGAGTTGGTAAAGTGACAGCTGACAGCATAAACATGGGCTATATGTATCACTGGTGGAGTTATGTAACTGCCACTGCTGTCTTCTTAAGAAAAAACGTCACCGTTTGGTTTTCATGTATTTTTGTCCTGCTAGCTGCAGGGCCGGTAGGAGGAGGGTCAGTCTGTCAACACCAGAGCTCGGGCAAGTCCATGTCAGGTCATTCAAGTCCAAGTTAAGTCTCGAGTCAATCGAGACTAGTCTAAGTTGGTAACATCTTGGCCAGGGACAACAGATGAAAAATAGCTGATTCTGGCATTTTATTTATACCATGTGTATTAATTTGTTCTGTCCCTTCTCAAATAAACTAAACTGAGTTATGTCTTCAGTCGGTCAAAACAAGTTCAAGTGAAGTTAATTAAGACAAGTCCAAGTCAAGTTAAGTTGATAGAGAAGAGTCCAAGTCAAGTTAATAGATATAAGTCCAAGTAAAGACAAATTAATTGAGATAAGTCTAAGTCAAGTCAAAAGTTAATCAAGACAAGTCCAAGTCAAGTCCAAGTTAATTGAGAGAAGTCCAAGATAAGTCAAGTTAATTAAGACAAGTCTTAGTCAAGTGAAGTTAATCTAGACAAGTCAAAGCCAAGTCAGAAGAACGACAAGTCCAAGTTAAGTCAAGTTAATCGAGACAAGTCAAAGCCAAGTCAGAAGAACGACAAGTCCAAGTCAAGTTAAGTTAAGTGAGACAAGTCTAAGCCAAGTCAGAAGAAAAACAGGTCTAAGTCAAGTCAAGTTAATAGATACAAGTCCAAGTAAAGTCACAAGTCTGCAGGTATTTTACTCAAATACTCCAAATGAAATGAAGCCTTGTTATTCAATTTACAGGCTATACAGAAGAACATGATGAGCTTTGGAAACAGACATGTGACATTTACACGATGGACACAAATCACAGGTGAAACCGTCACATCTGATTAAGCTGTCGTCTGCACAGACCTCACACAGGCGCTGAAATCAAACCTCCCACATCCTCCGCCACTTCCTAAGCTAAATATGGGCTTTGTTAACTACAAAGTGTGGATAGAAACAATGCAATTACTTAACATGGGGTCAACAGATGATTTCAACGCGCTCTTCATGAGGTCATTAAGGCTATGACGATCAGAAAGCTCATTAAACCAATTGTCTCTGAACAGAGAACACGCATTCAAATCTATCATTATAATCAAACGCAGACAAGGTCTGATAGAATAATCAAAGGCTAAAGCCACATGACGAGAGAACTGCAGCACGCATCGATGGGGAAAAAAAATAAATAAATGCATTTTGGATTTTAAAACCCATGTTGTTGCATTTGTTCTGATTTCCACACATATCGAGCCAAACATGCATGGAGAGACATCACATGAAGATTCCCAGTGAAGGCACGGTGGAGTGTGATTGCAGAATATTTTGGAACTGTCTAAAACAAGAAGTTGTGCTGTCTGAATCAGAGAGCGAGGGATTCCTTCTACACGCTGCCATTTTGTGCTAATATTCACAGAGGGAAAAAGCATCCAAGTTAGAAGACTGAAATGCAGTGTAGTCACAAGAGATGTTCTATTTTTTCCTAAAAACTGAGCAGTCAACTTCCTAACTAGACGAGGGAATTCTGCCCTAAAATTATACCGCCGCCAATCCCATCAATCAACTCAAATGGTGCTGCATTGTGGAATATATCAAATAATAGACTTTATCTCTCACTCAGCTGACAGTTTAACTGCTTCCAGCTCTTACCCTTCAACAGTTAGTTGATCTACTTTTCAGAGACTTAATACAAACTGATGATTTACTGAAACTTCAAAGTCTTTCAGTACTTCAACATCAACTGACACGTCAACTCCCATACAATATTCTACATGCAAATTAACATCTTCAGACGCGTTAACCCGTTTACAGTGTTAACAGTGTTAGCGCTTAAATGTCCTGCATAGATAATGGCTTGTTGGAAGCCTACGTAGCATTTTGGCCAGTTAGAGCTGTTTACCACTGAAATTATAGGCTATATTATTTCATTCAGCCTACTATCTTCTGCATTTGAGGACCACATTGATCTACTCACATTAACACCACAGTGGTTCCTAAAAAAAAAACAGACATATCTTAATGCAATATCAATCAGCACACATTTTCTCTGTTAGCGTTACAGCAACCAGGAGTCTGAAGGTGGTAATTTGCTGCTACAAACTTGTTAAGCGTCTTAATTAAAAGCCTGATTTGTTTAGCAATAATGACAATTTAAAGAGCTATTCAAAGACATAGTTAAGAAGCTAGGCAGTCAGCAGCTAATTTGCTACGGTTTTTCTAAGGAGCTACTTGGCACTAGGAAATGCAATATTTGAGAGCAGCCCAACAACAGATTTTGGAGCAGTATATCAACTAATCAAATATTCCACTATTTGAGACTGCTTTATAGAGGGGGAGCTGGGAGAGCAGCAAACAGGCCAAGTGTCATCTGAAAGAGCGGACACAGAGATTACACAAGTACCAGCTGTCAGAACGCCGGTGAATCAGCACACAAAATGAAAGCTGCAGAATGTGACAACAGGGCTTCACTTGATGGACACGTGTTGACAGGAAGCGTCGCCGGTGATGAGCAGGAGGATACCCACAGTCCTCTGCTCTTCGGCCAAAAAACATCCAAATTGGCTGACCTGTCAGGCTCGGTACATCCATCCAGAAGGCTGGAATCATGAGCCAAGCAACTTTACCCTTTTGAAAAACCAGCCACTGAGCTGCTCCAGTTCATTTTCAGCAGGTAGCCAAAGTCAACTCGTAGCTGGAATAACCTCCACTGAAGCACAGGAGCCAGTATAACAGCAGCCGACACAATTCAAAGACAGAGAGTGAATTTTGTAAACACCCCACAGCAAACAGGTCATTAGGTGTAAAAATGAAAATGTGTATGACTAGAAACAGAAAAGCAGGAGACAAATTTAATGGGTGAAGAAATACTATTATGAGGTGGAATTGTTAAGGAAATAATAACTAAAATTTGTGCTCACGGGAAGGCGAATAAATAGAACGGACATTCCGCATCATGAGGACGTATTTGAGCCTTTTTGCTTGTAATTTGTACACCACTTTCTACGTGTGATTTGTACGCCACGCAACAAAACTATGGTAATGTTTGCAGTTAGGTTGAGGCAACAAAACCATTCAGTTAGGCTTAGGATAAACATCATGGTTGGGCTTGAAATAAATACGTAAACTAAGTAAAATACTTACAGAAACATAATAGTACGGAAAACAGGAACACAAATATCACGAAACAGCATGTGACAAACGTCACTAACGTAACTTGCAAAACAAAACACAAGGTCTCCTAGTTGAAAGTCTTGTGTTTGTTGGACCCTCCCGCCCACCATGAGCGGTCTTTCTTGCTTTTTATTTTACGTCACTACCCCTGAGCGTATCATATTTACGTAGATGCCTTTACATTGGACTACATTGTACAGACTACATGGCGTACAAATGACAGGTCAAGCGCAAGAAAGGGGTTTGTAATGCACGCTAAATGCCTTGCACATTATTGTGGCATTCATGTGTCTTTTTGTGCTAATGGGATGATTTGTGAATTAATTAAATGTATTTAATCACTAGTCATTAAACAGTTTGATGTTATTACATAATCAAAATTCTAATTTAATAACATTTTTAGTAAATCAATTAATTAATACATTTTATTCAACCGTATAAAAAGCCTGCAATTTTTTTGCACACACAGCCTCTACACATGGCGGGCACGACAATCAGCAATAAGGACATATTGTATTAAACAAGGTTCGAATACCTTCAGAAAAATGCATTTATAACAAGTACTGAGGAAAATATGTATTTTTTAAGGTTATTTAAATCTGGTGGCAGTAAAGAAATAATGATGCACATGTCATTAAACACTCCAGTTATGGCATTTAGGGGGAAAAAAGGTTGTGGGTGAAAATCTGCCATTAACCAAATGGACTTGGCTGGCTGAAGGAGAGCTTGCCTAATGTGTGGTGTACTTAGTATGGGGGGACTTGTGCCAATTTCAGTGCTTCAGAGTGTTCCAGTCAGTTCCAGAGACGCAGCGAGGGTCCCGAAGAAGCTTCATTTATTCTCAGCAGGGCAACAGAAGGGAACTGAGTTTCGCCAGAGATACAAATGGTGTATCCATGTGAGGCGACAGCAAGCGCTCCAACCAAAGGTCAGAATCCCCAATTTAATTTCTTTTTCTTCTTTTTGTTGTTCCCTTCCTTAAAATGGCTTTGGCAGAAATGAGAAATACAGAATCATGCCTTTGTCATTATCTGTATTATGCACAACACAGATAGACGTTTTGTTTCTTGTGGATGCCTAATTTATGGGAGTGAAGACAGGGAATAAAATCCAGTACTTTCATCTCTTGCTTGTTATCTTTTTTCAATATGATCAGTGTGCTAATGAATCCAACCAGAGAGCATGGTAATGGTACCTCATTGTAGTGAATGAAACATCCACCATGAAAACCTTTTAAGGGAGAATTTGGCTTCAGGGGAATTTGGGAGTTTCAGTTTCCTCAAACTAGGGACTGTAACTATTCTTCCTACGTATCCTGAGCAACGCAAACTCATTTAGCTTTTTATGTCTCTGTGTGCAGTTTGAGAGTATGTTAGCTTGTAGCAAAGATAGCTTAGTCTAGCTTGGTTTAATGAATAATAACGTTATATAATAACTGGTAACTGACAAGTGCTATAGTGCTGCAGAACCAAGACATTGTGATGCCAACCCTTACCAAAAAATAAGTTTATTCAAGTGTGCTATTAGTGCACTTCTATTAAACTTAAAATAAGAGAGCATGCTTTCAGTTTACATGTTACATACTTATCAGAGATAAACTTCACAAAATTATACTTGGCTTCTACTGATAAGTATACATAAAAGTCTAGGTATATTTGGCTTATGCTTACTTTTTGATAGAGTAGCTTATTAGAGGGTGTGACAGTTTGTAAACGTATGTTTTGATATTAATTTACTTAATAATCGTCAAGAATTTTCTATGTTTTTCCATTATCTGTTCACCATGGCGGCATGCGAGAAAAACTAATTTAATTTTTTTAATCTCATTACAAAATATCAAATCAAATAGCAAAAGTCTCTTTATGTAATACATAAATCATTGGCTAAGTACTATAAGTTAAAGAAAACATACAAGTATACTTGCAGTAAATACTAATAAAATAGTAGTTTACTGAGAGTAATAAAATAGTTTACTGAGAGTATACTTTAAAGTGTACTTTCATAAATTAAAAAGTTGGCCAATGTAGTCCCATGAAGTATTGAAGTAGTACACTTAGAGGTTAACTACTAATAAACTGATATGAGTATACTTAGGCTACTACATAAAGTATACTTGGGAAAAATACTTGAGCTTTACTTCATAAAATAAACTTGTAGTATGCTAATTTTTCATCAGGGACATGTTCACGGCAAATCCATCACTTTCCGTTTTCCTCAGAGCCTACTACTAGCGACAAATTCAGTGACTTATTCAGACCGCCAGGGAAAAAGCAAGAAATACATTCATATATATTATATTGTAATTCATTCCCAATGCTGCTCAGAGTAATCACAGTCCATGGCTCTTCTGCCAACAGCACAGGGTCTCCCGTCAGTCTCTCCCTCAATGCAACTGACACAACCACTAAGCTTTATGCAAATGACGTCATCTGACGACTTTTAGTGACTTTTGGATCTAATGCTAGCTACTTTCATTGATAAAGAGTTGGCAACACTGCACAAGACACACTGGCATTTTCTCTATTGGGGATAGTAACTGCAAGGAACTTACATGGATACTCTTTGGCTTCCTGTTTTGGCTGCGCAATTGTTGACGCACTTCTTTGTGTTGTAAATTGAGCATTAATTTTTCCAGGAGATCGCGACCCGGTGGCAGGCAGAATTGCATAGTGAAAGTGAGGCTTATTGGGAACCAATCTACATGCCGATGGTCTCATTATTCTACAGCCATTACATTGTGCAATTCACAATTACTTCATAATAATAAGTTAAAGTAAATCAAAATAAAACTGTCTATTGCCACTTGAAGTATTAGATAGGTCTTTAAAAGACGATGTTACCGTCAACTAGCTGTAATACACACTCCTTTCCTTCTCCTTGCCTGATTCTGCAATCCACCCAGCTTGTGCTCATAAGTGAAGACAGCTTGATGTTTTACAATCAGCAATAACAACACAGGAAACTACCATTATAATCACCCATAAACTGTGCTTAGCCTGGACTTTACTAGCATTATTAGAGTAGTAACTCAAACCCCCGCTAAGACTCTTTAGACCCCAGTTGTCCCTGGACTCTGACCCTCCATCTCTTTTAGACCGTCCACATGTTAACCAAAGCACAGCCTCCATTAAAGCTTTTGATGGATAGTTTAGGCCTTATTGTGGTTTTAGTTTTTGAGGGTAGCCCTTTTTAAGCAGTTTGCATTTCAAGAATCCCAAAATTGAGAACCCCTTACTGCTGAGAAGTAGCCAATGGAGATATTGTATGTGCCCAGAACCATTGGCATGATATTTATTAAGTAGCAGATTGGCTGCAGGTAGGCCAGCCAACCCATCTGAATTGGCTGGACATGCCCCTGAAACAACCCATGCTGCTAATCCGGAAACCCTCTGATCAAATTAAAACATGTGAGAGGATGAGGAAGAATCTGTAAATCTGTGGATCGTTTCCAGCCGTCTATGATTAATTCTATGAGTATGTGTCTCCTTTTGTCTCATTTGTGGGAAATCCTTGGGTTTGTTTAAAAGGTTTGATTTCATTTAAGTGAAACGCAGTTCGCAGGGCAGACTGGATGCTGCCAGTAAAGACAATGTATTTAAAATGTGAAATGGTGAGACGATTAGTACAAGATGTAATTTCAAGGTAATTAAATTTGAAAAAAACTATAGAGGCAAAATACTTGACTTTCGTAAGTGCTTCATAGTAAAATATAAAACAGAGAGACAGTGTGTTTTATATGACTAAATGTTGGCCTTTTTATTCATTTTAGGAACTATAGTGAAGCTTCTCAGTGGCCTGTAATGGAAGCATAACACCTTGGCATTGATTCCCAGCAAGACAAAAGAGAATATTTGTTCCTCAACTGGAACATTTCCTCAGTTAGTGTGACTACGCTCTTTCTGTGATAATATCAGTATCACTCTTCTTCTTTCAACATATGGTAGAGATGCTAGCCAAAGTGCATTGTAAGAAATCAGCAGGTAAATAAAGTGCAGCAAGTTAAGGGGCAATTGGTACGCATTTAAAGCATTAGATATTTCAGGTCAAACCATGGCATGTAGGCTTAAAAGTAACACACACAGACACATGCCATTTGGTGGTTATCTTAAAAAACAAACTTGACTTGTGACTCTTCATGTCCCTGTTTGCTCAAGCACACTTTGACAAATGAGTGCCGGGGCCAAAAGAAGAAAGGCAGCAGAGTCAGCTTAGCTGTTACTGAGAATCGGAGGTAAACAAATCCTCTTGTGGCTGAGATTTAAAAGCAAAGCCTGTGCTTTTCTGCTCCCAGTTGCACTAAGGCAGACTGTGAAATTAGCTGAAACAAATTAATTCTATGAAGGGAAACAAGGGTGGCTGAACAAAAATGCGGTCTCGGTCAAAAGATGTTTGGCCAAGCTCATTCTTGGCACATTCCCTTCAAGGCAAGAGTACAAGCTTTGTATTAGTCTCTAAAAAGCCTCAATGAGACCAAAATAATTTGAAATCAAATACTGTAAATAGAAAAGTGAGTACAAACGAGAGCAGAGCAGAGTAAGAAAAGCTGCTGCTGATGAAATGTCTGACCACCCACACAAGTGCAAAGGCTAATGATGACATTCAATACAACTCTCAATATCTGGCCAAAATACAGACATTACTGTACAGTCAATTGATTGGATTTTGATTCATACTGAGAGCAAAACATTGGGTTTATCTTTGCATTGCAGCCTCTTTGAAGAGTGGGGGGAGCATTTGCAATTTAGCAGTATTGGCAATAACCTCCGGCAGTATGTATTCTTGCCCTATTGCCTGACCTTTAAGAAGCCTCTATAAATTAGCTAGCCCACAGTTATTCAACACAGGCATTAAAGAGTAATGCCCTCGCTCTAGCTCTGAAGCATCCCTGCTGGGGAAACTGCAGGCGATGTCGACTCTCTCGGGTCGCATTTTATTAACCGAGAGCGACTTCCTGAGAACCTCATCTCACTCGTCTTGTAAATGGGATCTGAAAGATCTGGACAAGGGAGAGCACTCTGGTACAAAGTCAACATAGTTCAATTTGAGAGTCAAGCCTTAGTAAAATAGGAAAAATACTGACTTTACATAAGTATTTTGTATGTTGTATTTTCCCAACATCTACTAATAACAAGCTCAGAGGAGCTTTTTTCTTCACCAAACAAGTATTTTGGAAAAAAAAGAAATTAAACATTGATGAATCCTAGAGATTTGATGATAACCTTTGTATGCATGTACAGATCTGTTTTGCTAGAATCAATGTTTCATGAATGAAATGGAACATTAAGTAGTTCAGTTTACATGCCAAGAAAATGCTAAACTCACTGTTTATCCTCACAGTCTGTTAAAGTCTCTAGGGAAGAAAAAGAAAAGTAAGCCAGTGTGGAAGTGCCTTAAGATGCTGTATCAGAGGATTCAATTCAAAAAGCCCCACATATGAAATACAAAGCCAATAAACTTGGTTTTGAGCAAGAAATTGTGCTCTCAATAGTTAATAACCCTTTTGTCTAATGTGTGTCCTGGTAATGTTTGAGAATCATTGTTCTATTATGGAGAGGGGATGTTTTGGGGGGTGTTAGTTAGACTGACTACCTATACATGCACAAAATATTCAAGTTTTTCTTCCTTATTCCGAAACAGACAATATGCCCAATAAGCCATTTACCTGGGTAAAATTAATATTCCACTAATATTCCTGTTTTCATGCAGCCGTGCATACTCTGATTAACATAACCTGTGGTTGACTTGTTCGACCGTGTGAACACAGCCTCCCTCTTTCATTCCTGAAAAGGATGGCGTTGTGATATTTACGTATATCCAAAAGACTGCTGATATCCAAGTCTTTCATAATGTTTAAAAGTAGGTGTGTTTCTCCTTCCGACCAGAAATGTGGGCTTTTATTTTAGCCATGCATCTCTGCAAACTGTTTGCTATGTTGGTTTGTGTACAACGCGAGTTGGCCGTAAACAGGCAAGAGGTCAACATATTGTGAATGTGCTGTATAGATGTCCAAAGATGCTCCTAAAACCTGAATAATATCACCATATCCCACATGTCTTAATCGTAAAATGCTCCATTCAGAATAAGGCCTAATACAGAACATGACCCATATCGTTTTTGGAGTATTGTCATATTTGGGATAATAGTGGAATCTTAGTGTGCATGTAAACGTAGTCACTGCCTCAGCTCCAACCAGTCTTTCATCACTTAAACCATCAATTGACTTTTTCTGGCTTATAACTGAAAAACAAAAAAGAGATTTGAGGCTTTGAGATGTCCCTTAACAACCTATGTATCTAAAGCCTCTCAAGGTGACCCATCACACTCATTAAAAGACAGGGACACTATAGTTGGCAGTGCTACAGGTCACAACCTTTAACTGGTCCACGTGGCAAAGCACCTGCTTCCTCAACATTTTCCATCTTCCATTTTTTGCGATTTGTGTAGTTTTCCCGCACATGTCCTGTCACTATAGCTCTCTATAACGCGAATGACCTGTGTTGTTTTCTGCACACACATCTCCAAATGGAATCTCTCTGATGGTATCTAATGGAAATTAAATTAACTGGACTATTCACTGTGAATGATATTGTGTTTATTTTACATGCAATAATTGCCATTTTCCATGATTTGTAAATGCATACTGTGAAGTGATATAGTGATCTTGGGTGAATTGTGCCATTTATGTGGACACTAGTTACAGATGTTGTTCCCTCCCTCGTTTCATGGGCTCATGTGTATAGTTTCCTGCTTCTATAAATGTTTGTGGTACATCCTATTTTTTTATATAGAGACGCTTCTATTTCATTCTAGTCAATTAGAAAGTATGACAGCCATGGGCTTGATGTTATTCTTATAAGCTGTAAGAGTTTTACCTACATTATTAATTGATAAATGTTTGTATAAGATTTTTTGTATATACTGTTGTACATTGTGTATTTATGTGTTTTTGTTATTATACATGTAACATTTCATTTGATTATATGTGGGATACTTGGGTCACTAGCGGTTTCATGCTACTATCATGTGACCAGAGCGTTTACCTTTAAGATGGCGACTCTGTGTAGATTTGTTAAGTCTGAAGAAGAGCTTGTGCTGAAAACGACACAAACTAAGATCTGCCAATAAATCACACTTAAAAGGAGCCACAGTGTGCAAACCTTAGTCTTCGTTTTTCTAATGGAAATCTGTCCATAATGAACCTGCTTCGTATTGGAGTAGACTATATGAGGCTGATATCTGATACTAACAGCTCGATGATAACATAACTCCAATGACTGCCGACCAGGATCTTGCCACAGATTAAGTACATAAGTTATAAAAACAAAGTGGGACAATCAATGGAAGAAGTCAACAGTTACAATTCAACAGTCTCCAGTTCTGACTCTGCTTGCAATAATTGGGGTCAGAGATACTTCTCTGTGTGGCACTCACCATTGATTTTGATTTTTACTTAAGTTTGTGTGAGCAAAAGTACATTAAGAACATTAAGTGAAAAGTCCAGTTGTTGTGTAGGTGGTGGTAGAAAGTCATGCTACTTGAAAATGAGCTGGAAATAGAGTGGAAGCCATCTGCTCAACTTGCTGGACTAATTCATCGAGCATTTGTCAAAAGACAGAAAAGAAAGCGTTTGTGCGGCTGCTGCTTTGTACATCACTGTCAAAGAATCGCAGCGAGCAGCGACACAACAGGAATTAATAAATGAACACTTGCGAATCTAAAGTAAACAGGCATGTTAGTCCATCAGACATCATCTGAGACCCCCTGCCATCTCTCGCAGTACGACTTCCATCTTTTGCTGTAATTAGCTCATTTTGGAATGACATGACAGCAAACAAAATATGAAATGAAAAATGATAGAGTAAAAAGTTAAAGAAGTTTCCATGGAGACCAGAAGCATATCAGTATTCACATTAAGGCAAGCCTCACTGTACAAGATTTAAACATCTGTCGGTATTTTAATGCTTCGAGAGAAGTGTTAAAAAGTTAATCTGCACATCACAACTATGTGCATGTGAGACTACAAAGGAGGAAAATAAATTATGTTCCATGCAAAGTCCAGAGTCTTAACAAAATGTCTGCGTTAAGATCACATTTCCTGGCATACCAAGCCTACCTTAAAGAAGCACAGGCAGCAAAGGCCTCGATCAAATACGCTGTCACCTCACGTCTTCGGTGAAACGTTGCACTTGAACACGCTGTCAAGACAGCTTTCTCTCACCGACTGATTCAACATGTTCAATCAGCTACGCCAAGGGTTGTCAAACTCTTTTTTTTATCAAATGTCCCAGTAGGAATTTTACATGAGGTCAGAGGTCAGGAACAGTGGCAGCAAGTTGTGCATAATGTAACAATAATTCAATGACCCATCATAGAGAAGGGAATGGCGTAGCTTTCCTGTAACAAGTGCAGTGAACCCTGGCACAGAAGGTGTAATTTCCAGATAGAGGCACTGATCCAGGAGTATATTGGTCAAACAGCTACAGTATGAGCACGTATACTTTTAGTGCTGCACTGCTCCGTTCTCTCCTTTAGCTTTTCTTTTCTGCAGCATTAACAATAACATTCGCACCTTGCTGACTGACGGGGACAACTTGTTGTCATGGTAATGACATTATGCTTCTTCCGATTGGACTGAAATGAATGTGCGGATAATTACTGAGCTATTACAGCGACAGATAAGGGCCGGCGACTGCAAACAATGCTGGACACACCACAAAACTACTGGCAATTGATGTCCACAAATGCTCAACAATGGTCCAATGGTGCCAGATGATAGATAATGTTCAACTTGGTGCGTCAGAGCTGTAAGACCAATCTAATACAACTGGCAGAGAGCAACATCTCATTAATAACACAATCTAAGGTTAGAAAGTAATCCAGAGAAAGGCCTTTTTTTAATACAGTTTGGGAAATGCTTGTGAAGGTGAATTAATCAATGCAAATTACACACAAAAAGTCAATTGACTGTCTGTTGCACATTGTGGGGTTAACTCCCCTCTCTGTTACCTTTTTCTCACCAAAAGTATCGCTTATGTTTTTTTTTAAACACAGGACAAACACTAAAAACAGGTGATAGACTCCTTTTCATTTGCCAGTGTAGCCAGCCCCAGAAGCAGGGTTAGTAAAAAGTGAAAATGTTTCGGTAGTTACTTCTTTTTTTTAATACCTGTTACTTATTCAGTCTCTCTTTCAAATTGTTTTGTGTTGATAATTGATTTTCAATAATAAATATATACATATATTTGCATAAAGCAGCATGTTTGTCCACTCCCATGTTGATAAGAGTGTTAAATACTTGACAAATCTCCCTTTAAGGTACATTTTGACGTCACATCGTCACATAGCATTGCACCGAAACAGGGGCGACATTCGGTTGTCATGTTTTCACCATGCCGATTGTAACCTTTCCCACTAAGGACCAGAGCCAGTTGTTAGTGGATGTTTTTGTCCAGTGGGAAAAGGGCTTGTGTCACATGGTTGGTCAGCGCTGTTCTAACAAGTATTCTTACTGAAGTGGTCAGGTGGAGACTGGCCTTGATACTTGGTCTACTGTAGATTTTCAATTAACAAGCAGGTGAACTTCTTCACCAAATGCTGAATCGGCCCAATAGCCCAGTGCTTGCTTAACCGCTTGCTATCTCCTGCTGTGAAACACCTCTATGAGGGTGATTAAGACAGAAAAAAATAGCACTAGTGCTGCACCACTCAGGTGTAATGTCTGGCACAAAGCTGCCATTATTGCCCGTCTGTTTTCCAGCACTCCTCTCTTTATCCTACCAATGTGTGTGTCTTATGCGCCTTACCCATCAATCATCTTTATACTCTGAGAGGAAGATTTATCAGTTGATGAAGATGGTTGAGATGAGATTCTTCTCTGGCTGAAATGATGAGCATAAACACTCCGAGATGCTTCCACAGGTTGTACATACGGTAGTTTGAGGGTATGCAGTCATTACTGAGCTGTGACTAAATGTGTCCTTAGATAGTGAGTGAAATAATAGGTTGCCTGGGAAGATGAGCATGACAGACTCGCGTGGTAAAAAAAAAAAAAAAAAAACAGGGCAAAATGGTCTTTGCATTGACATGTAGTGCAACTGACATGTCTTGTTGTGCCTCACTGTCTCACACAGCTGACTGCGTTACACATTTGCTGATGGAACATCTCATGACAGGAGACGTCTAGACAGGTAATACATGTCCCGTCTAGACTTGAACGTTACGATGAATTCAAAAAGACACTCTTCCTGTCTTGAGGAGATGGAAGAGCACATAGAGTAGCCTCAAATGAGCTCTCTGACAGCCAACTTTCATAGTAAAAGAGAGCAGCGCTGTGGTGGTGAAACATGGCTCGAGGCAGCACTTAAAAAAATCTGGCAATATTTCATTGTGAAACATGGAAAGCTCAATATGTCCAACAAAGCTCTCCCTTTAAATCCTCTCTCAGTGTGAGAGATAAGCATGCTGCAGCTTTTAGAGATGACAGTGAAATGTATTATGCTTTAACAAGAGAGAGAGAGACAGAGAGAGAAGTTGGCCGAGGTCGACGTGTGCCGTTTCACCGATTCAGTAACAGATTTCCCTCTCTGCTCTACATACTGTAGAAACATACAATTTTCATGCCAGGTTTGGACCATGGGGGGGGGGGGAGCCACATGATGCGTCAGAAACAGAAAATAAAGACTTGCCTTTGTGGACAGCTCCAGCTTTCCTGTGAGAAAGGAGAGCCCAATATGATGTGAATGTGCCAGAGAAGGAGCGCTACACCACATTACAACTTCCTTTGATTTCAATAGCGAGGTTGATCTTTACCTTGCTGTGTAGGTGGAGGATTTTACAAGAAACGGAAGAAAAACTACTGCGAGAAATAAAAATACCTACAACAGCTTCTAACTGTGAGTTATCACAATGCAAAACACAATCCAAAGTTGAATTCAAAGTCTGCACATGGTGGTTTTTATAGTGAAGCCAAAAAACACACTGCTATCATAATGGGATGTGGTCCACACGCCCGGCCACGGTCTTACATCTAATCCACCCTTCCATCCATTCAAAATCTCATGTTAATCCCATTTTATAATATAATGCAATGCTGTAGCAGCCTCACTCAGGATGGCAATGTCGGTTGATCGGTGTATCGGTTGATTGGAGAGCAACCTTCTGACTTTTCATGTAGTGCCATCATTTTTTTGGTTTATGGGGAAATACTTGCAAAAATAATGACAGTCTGTCAGAAAATGTTAGCATGCTAACTCACTAAATTAAGATGGTGAATGTGACAATATTACCTGCTCAATATCACATATTAACATTGTGATTGTGACCAATTTAGCATGACAACCTCTATCATTCCACTGCAAAGGATCGAAAAAACTTTGCGCCTAACTTTAATCTAACAATTAGTTGTTGCTGCTTTTTACGGTGAGCACTGTAGCCTCACCGAGCCTCAAGTCTAGTTTGGCTCTAGACTCTTAAGGCTTGTGTCCACCGAAAGGTTAATCAGCTGAAAAAAAACAGGTGTTCTTCTGAAAACGCCCAGCTTGAGTGCGCTATGGAGGCACTGCGTTTTTTCAGTTGAGATGTTTTGATTGCATCTGGTTGCTATGATACAAAATATCCGCTGAAGTAAAAATGTCAACACAAGGGAGGGTAGGTCTACCTGCTTTTAACCTTGCCATGGATGAAGGGGCTTAAGGCTGAAGCACGTAGGACGGACAACAGAAATAGGATGGGACCAGCGGGCTGATGTGGCTTCATGAGATTAAATTAAATTTGTAATTTCTTCTCCATTGTTGTTGTTCAGTTCAGCACTTGCAGCTACATATACATACATACATACGATGTGACAGTTGGTCTTTGTTGTTATTTGTCCCGCCCCTCCTCCATTGTGATTAGACAGCTGTGTAAAAAGTGACAGTGACGAGCGCATCATTTTACCCAAAGTTTACTCAACTCTTGGTGACCAGAAAATAATATCAAACATGTCGTACAGTGCCTAACCCTAACACTAACACTAACTCTGCTCCCAATGCAAATAATTAAAACAATGACACTGGCCTCAGGAAAAAAAGCACTTTGGTGGACATGGCCCCTTAGTGTTGTTAGCTGATCTTAAAAAGAAAATACAGGAGTTACAGTATATATTGTGAATAGTAGGTTATTAAATAGATGGGGAGCCATAACGGCAAATGAGCTGTCAATGCTTTGTTACAAATCTAGACTTAGGAACTGTGAGATGAGACTTTTCTGATGACCTAAGCATACACCCTTGTACATCAGGGTTTAATGGTTTGGAAATATTACTTGGAGCCAATTGATGGGAGGCCTTTTAGTAAGTAAATAGCATCACGAACCAAAAGGTGTCCAGCCCACATGGGCTTATAAGACCTTACAAACATAAGAGCAATAACATAATGAGAGCAAAAGACTAATATAATTCACCTCCATGCATGTCAAACAGTGTCGAAGCAAATAGGAAGACAATCCATCTCCCTGGATATTACAGCTATAAAACATAACTTAGGCACATCTGAGGCAGAGTCTGCGCCTTTAACACATCAAACATAAAGCGCCCACCTACGTTGTTGGTGGGCGGCATTTAAGACACACTGTGATATGACCACTATTGGAACTATCTGTCTGTACTGAGGTCGACATTCATCAGGACATTCTGACATTTTAAGAAAAAGCCTGTATCTAAGATTGTGACATAATGGACAATAGAACAAAAAGTCCATTTCATTTTCGACCTCTCTCAGATCACACAGGTGACACTTTCTATTCCCCTCTGGAAATGAGTGGAAGCTTCCGGTTTCCACCGCCAGAGGCAAGACATACCACTTCTCAACCGGGCACAGACGGATCACTGTACAACTGGAAGCCAGAGGAACAATAACGTCGTAATGAAAATGAAATGTAAATTGTTCAGTTATCTTTACATTGTGCACAATATGGAGTCATTGTGACGCCAGATGTGAATTTCTGCACCAGTATGTTTAGCTGCAAAGCTAAATCCCAAACTCATTATCGTAGGCGTAGGTTTCACTTCGACGCTATACCGCACTGCCAGACTTTTCTCACAAATTGATGAGGCAGCCCGGCATCTGTTCTTTTCTTTTCTAGGCAACACACATGTTCATTACAATAATTAAATCCAGAAGAAAATGCTGGACAATAAAAAGGTATTTTTCCTGAATTTTTAAACTTTAAAGCACATTGACCTGCAACTTCATCTCTCAATCGAAGCAATGTCGGCATAAATGTATTACTTTAGTCATCTAATTATTTTCCTAGTTACTGTTATGGGGCCCTTCCACTCAGATTCCTCCATTGACACATTGGCCAACTATTGTTTTCTGGTGTGATAATGTGGCTGTTCCAGTTTTGCTTAGACTAATGATTTAAATTAGTGTTATCAAGTCGCAAATCCAAACATTTGCACATGCTGTTGTTGTTGAATAATGGAGTTGAACGTCACACCAGTGAACATTAAGAAGTAATACCCTTCCTTCGACTTTCCGGGATCCCTGCTGCGAAGTGTGGCCAACGCCGATTCCCTTGGGGTGTATCTCATTTGCTAACTGTGGCTTCCTGTCCTCTCATTTCCCTCGTCTCATCAGAGAGAACTGCAGGCAAATTGTTTGCACATCACACAATTCACTCTCAAAGAAATGTAATGTTTTCCATTGCACTCTACAAAATGACTGTGCAACCGAGCCCTAATTTCAGTAAATTCTGATTAAAATCATAAAGGGGTTCTCTTTTAGCCATTTTGTTGTTTTCTTCTCATACCGAGATCAAATTAAGTGTGTAACAGTCACAGGAAAATCTGTTTGGGCTTGGTCTAATCTTATTACTTCTCCATAATGTGACACATACAACCTGACTCCACTCAGCCAATCCTTCACTGGTTATTAATTACCTCACCCAAATAATATAAAGAAAGGTGTGAGCTGACATTGCCATTTGCTGTGCGGAGATTGTGTTTCAAAGTTCATCACTCAGTCTCAACTACATTTTCACATTTCCCCAAAATGGGAGCTGTCTCCTGGGGCCGGTGAAAGGGAAATGGGCCTCAGACCTATTTACTGAGCCATAATCCTATCAATAATGAATCAGCCCTGACGTTTTAGTGAACACATTGCCCTCACTCTGCTTTTGGATGAAAGCTTTTTGATGTCGAGAGTTCACCTCTGACCCTTTGTTTTATATTTTTCCTCTCAGAGCTGTAATATCTTCAGTCTTTTGTTCAACCCGGTTTCTGGAAGGGAATCACCACCATGCTTCACCAGGACTGAATTCCTTCAACCGAAAGGAATTTGGGCTGTCTCTTTATCGAGCAAATCAAACCACAAAGAAGGAACACCATGGGTGAAGGAAATCATATGGAAAAGTTCAAATCCAAAGAGAACATAAGTGTATCTGCCAGGATTAACATTAATATGTCATAACAGCTTATTCTCCTTTTAAATTTGAATCAGATTTGTGCAGGTTTTATGTCTACATGGATCACTTTTTCTTTCTAAACTGCCACTGTGAAGGAGCAGTCATCAAAAGGCTTAGTCAAAAGCACACACACACTCCCAGTGACTTAGTTCGCCCTCCACAGTGCCTCTTTGAAATGTGCCACTGTGCTCCCGAACAAAGGTAATAATGTCTCTCTTCTGCTGGTATCTGGGTCGAATGAGATCAATCAGTCTTTGGGCGAAGAATCAGCATGTGCATCGCTCTTTTGTCACCAGTGTCGAGACGTTGGGGGCGGCAAGGATGAGCCTGATGTAAATCAAAAGATTTTCAGTTCACCCGAGGAGACATGGTTCAGACACTATCAGCCCTGGCCATCAGTGACCCTCAATCCCTGAACAATGGGTCATTATGGAGCCCTGAGAGGCCTTAATAGACTGACTGACGGATGAACTCGGAAAGGTGTGTCTTTGTGTGTGCAGAATAATGGTGAAATGTAGCACTGTTTCGACAAATGGGAAGCAGTGAGTCATGGGTGTCATTCTCCCTGTGTGCAACAATAAAGCTGATAAATATTTTGCCAGTTGAGTTTAAAAGCAATGCACCACCTTATGTGTCAATGTGGATCTTTTGTACTGTAAGTGGAGTCCACATCTGACTCCGGGCAGGGCAAATGGTAAGGTCACAGTAACTCCGTGTTATTTGATTCCCCCATCGACAAGAGAGTTGCTAAAGTTTTAGGTCTTATAGGTTATGTGCGTTAAAATGTATTTATGTATGTTCTTAATTAATTAATCTATTAATTTATTTAATGTGAGAATATCAAGCCACTAGGCATATTCCTGAATAGGCGGGAGACAAGACAATCTTTTATTTTGGTGCAGAAACTGCTGCTGAAATTCAGCAGCAAGCCTAATCTAACAGGACAATCAACCATATCGAAATAAGAAAATACAGGCCAGTTTTTTTCTAAAGAATACTGTATGAATGAAAAACTGAAAAGAATGTGTGGACTCCACATCTACTGCTGTGTTTTTTTCTGCAGAAAAGTAAGTTTGAATCCTTGAAACTCAACTGATATTACCAATGAGCTGTGAGGAATTTGGGGATTTGTCAGCACTGTTATTGAAAATAAAATGAGGAAAATTATTGATATAATGAACCAAGCCTTGACCAAACAAAAATAACCTAATACCATTGTGAAAACCAAGGTCTTCTGGGACTTTTTTTCAAGGAAGTGAGCTGCTTGTTTTCTCAAATACACCGCTGCCTTTCTCCTCCCAGTCAATTTGAAGGGTCAGTCCGTCCAAATGAGCATCATTTCCTGTCTCACCTTTTGTGGTATCATCTCCATACAGATAGTTTTGGTTTCATTTGACCAGGTTTTGAGATATTTCAGATTCCGGCCTCCACCCTCATACAATGGAGGTGCATGAAATTTAGTTTGTGTTGCTCACAGCAGTGAAAAATCATTTCAACAGTTCAAGAGCATGCACCCTTTCCAGAAACAGTGGACAGTACAATGGCGGTGAATGGATTATCCACAGAACACACCATCTGTCCACAGTTCCAAAGGGGCCATTATGAAACAAGTACGTTGTCGCGGAGGTATAATAATCGTGGTTTGGCTTAAAATAACTATGGAAGTGGCGTTACTTATGTTACAAATAAATCAACGTTGACTTCTGGTTTCACAAGGGACATGAACGCCGGTCTCCTGGTTTACAGTGAATTACGTTCCGTAGGTATAGCTATGAACAGTGTGTGAGACCAGCCTGCATAGGTATGCTGGCCAGCATAGGTATACGAATGATGTAGGAGAATAACTTGACCTGGCTGTCAATTTTAACAAGACAAAGACACCTGAAAATGACTCTTATTAGTAGACCATTATTGTACTTAAGCATTTTGCCATCATCTTAAAAGCACTTTATCAAGGCATAACTTGACCACAGAGGTGAACTCGCTGCTACAGTAATCGTCTTTACCTGTTTGCTTCAATGGCTGTTTAGAGACCTGGGGTTCAAATAAATGAGCTCCCACTATAACAGCCCTAAACTTTGGCCGCACTCTATTAGGCGGTGGGAAAAGAGCCCTGAGTGGGAGCTTAGTCACTATCACAGTCAGACCTCACCTCAGCCATTTAGCACCTAGCACACACCCCCTATTGCTAGTGGCTTGACAGGATGTCAATACAACCAGACATGTGCTAATGGTAACAGGAAAGGCTAGAGAGCTCCCAACAAACAGCATGCGGTTCTAACGAAGTCAAGAGGTGCTGCATATGTTTGTTTTTTTCTGGAACAGTCAATAGATGCAATGTGTATCCTTAAACTACTGCAGATAAAGTTAAATAAGGCTAGAGGAATAGTTCTGCTTCAGACAGGATGTGAACTTACACAATGTAGTTGTGTAGGTTGGAGGTGAAACTAATACAAGGTTGTGTCAGTATAAGCAAGAAACTTCCATTAATAAGTCAAATACCGAAGTCCACAGGAATTATTGAGCAGGGGAGAGAGCCTGTCACTGTGCAACAGCTATAGCTTCACCCAAACCCACTTTATAAAGACTGAACAAACAGTGTACTGCTTACCCAGGCCACACCATTGTGTAGTTGTATTTGTCGCAGAGACTCCACTAAGAAATCCGCTTTTTCCTTCAGCAGTCTCATTTGGTGCACATCAGATATCCTCTCCTCTTTCACTTGGGTAAACAATGGCAGGGAGATGGAGCCGGTGACTCAGTCCCTGGTAGATGGTGCACTCCACTGCCATATGAAAGTTTAATCAAAAGAGCAGGAGGCAGTAGTATCTCAGGGGAGAGGCACAGAGCCACCAACCAGGAAGCTTTGGCAAGAGGTCTCATATCAAATTTAGAAGTCATTAGGATTGCTAATAAGCACCGGCCAATGCCATGAGCCTTGCTTGAGAGAACCCGGCAAATGAAACGCTCCTCCTCATCTTAAGTCCCACAGGAGAGGCCAGAGAGAGGCCAGGGCTCGCAGAGATTTCCATAAGCATTTTTTAATAAAAAATCCAGCATAATGAAAGATAAACAACCGGGAGGCAGGATGGAGTGATATTTAATAACCGCAGACTTCTTGCCTCCCCAGGTATCTGTCCTCCCTCTACGGACCCTTGTGTCAATACAGACTGCAAAGTGTTTAATCTAGAGCGATAAGTCCAATCATAAAGATTAAAACCAGGGAACATCATCACATCTTGTGAAACAGGGTTTTTATAGGGAATAAAAACCAATGCCTTGGTGAAGCTCTGCGGTATAGTAGCCACTTAGAAGCCCAGACAGGTTGTTAAAGGATGTAAGAACAACTTAGTGCAAGGTCAATCGCGATCTTGTGACAGTTTCAGCTTTTTGCCTGCTTATCCCAGATCCCTCTTTACAGAGGGCATCAACACAGCTGCAGAGGGGAGTATGAAATGCGTGGTCCAGTTTGCTACTGTTGCCACCAGTGTGCTATAAATGAGAGAACAACGAGACAAACAGCCAATTTGGTAGCGGTGAAATATCCAGCCCATCTCTCAGTGTGGGAGGTGAACTCCCGCATCGCATTCTGAGGGGGCTTTTGATAAAAGCCATGATGTGGAAGGTAGAAATCAGGTCGTAGCAGCGAAGACCGAAATTGTCTAGCAATTATATGCGTTTATCAGCTAGAAAGTCTTTGTAAACACCTTCTAGATGAATTGGACTACTTGGGAACTGATCCCAGGAAAAAGTAGTATAGAAATGTGGCCCTCAGTGTGTCTGAGGGGCATATAATACGGGGGGCAGCCTTCACCTTTTTCCCTATGTATAGATGTGGATTATACTGTGAGTATGAGAGCTGTAATTTTCATCCATTTCAAACAATGAAAAAAAAAAAGGTGACTTTGAATTCGACGACCTGAATCACCAGAAATTATGCAGTCTGACAAGTAAACTGCACATTTTACCAACTCAGGCAGTCTGTGATCGCAGCGGCAAGTTATTAACTGTTTCCAAGTCAAAACTTCTCCGGAAGGATCAGCACCATGTGTCTATTTAAGAGACACTTCTTTAAACGTAGCAATTCCAGTGGCCAAATCAGTGTCAAAACCCAATATGAGAAATTGATCCGAGTAAAAACGCTGCATCTAAACTGTGCCAGTTATCAGGAATGAGACTCTCTTGCAGCCTCTTTTAAAGCTTTAAAGACTTACAACACAGGGGCAACTTGTGTAGAAATCTAGTTTAACATAGCTATAAAAATACCTATGATCTATCGAAGGGGAGAAAACAACCTTCAAGGACAAGCTTGTAAATGAAAAAAAAGAAGCAATTAAATAGTCATCGGTATTACTTGCCAAAAGTTGAATGGCACCTTCATCTTTCTTAAAAGCCAGGATAAAAGACCAACATAAATGGAATAAACAAGGTACTGTAAGCTTGCTCCATGATGTGTGATTGTGATTTTAAAAAGAAAGAACATTTGGGAATGATTGACGCCACGAGGACTAGTCAGCACATTGTTCCACGTTGATAGCCAAAATGCTTCGAGGCAGCAAGTCACTACACAGCATTTGACGAGGTGACAAAGGAAAACAGTGTTAAAGAAGTCTTATCAAAGAGATTCTATCACCAGACTTGCTGTGCCCCACTGAGAACACTGTGTAATTCTGAGAATATTAATATGTGCAAAATAAGGGCTTTGAGAACGTTTTACACACATTAGAGTATAAACTCTAAAATCCAGCTTTTTAAGCAGTGTGTTAATCAAAATGTCACTACCAAGGTGAGTTCTAGATACCTTTCGTAGAGCGGCAGAAGCAAAATGGCTTTTGGCTGTTACAAACTTCTAATGTACCCAGATGATTTGGCTGACTCATACTGCCGAAGCCTATTATTAGCTTGAGCTGAATATGACAATGCATTTTTACATTCTAGGCTTTGTCCCCCATTTCATCTATTGGTCTCACCCTAGAGAGGAATCAGTGTAACAACCCAGAACTATTTCAGGCTGCATATGGGCATATGGATTTGAAATCCTCTCAGAACTGCTGAGATCTGGGAAATGCAGTGACATTGCAAATAAAGAAGTCATACAGGGCAAGAAAAACAAGCAGTCAGACTGTTTAAAAGGAGACAATAAAAGCAAACAGTAAAGTGTAATGACCCAAAAGTATCCGCTGTAAACATCCATCACAGTTTACAAACCGGACCAACTCTGACCTACCGTTTTTCAACCTAGTTTCCAGAAAAAAATTTGGCATTGTTTGTTTGTGTAAACCATGGATATGTTGAATGTCGATATTTCAAAAATAAAAATACGTTTCATATCACCCTCCAATCATGCTTGCCGAAACGCAATGCCACGTGGTTAACATTGTGAAACGATTGGTTAGGTTTAGGCAACAAAACTACCTGGTTAAGGTTAGAAAAAAGATCAGGGTTTGTGTTCAAATAATAATGTAACAACATAAAAATGTCAGGTAACAAATGTAACAATGCAACAAAACCACCATAGTTAGGTTTAGGAAAGAACTACATGGTTGGGCTTAAAACTACTTCATTTGTACAGTGAAAATGACGCTGAACGTTGTGAACATGGGAGAAGAACAAAAACTGCCCTCCTGGTTGAAAGCCTTATGTTTGTTGGCTAAATATGAGGTATATTATCCATTATGTCCATTATGGTATTAGATCCTGGAAAGAAAAAAATGATGTAGTATAAAAAGCAGTGCTTCATCAATCGGGCGGTCTGTACATCAACTTTAAGCTGCATGTGAATAGAGCAAAAGAAAAATGTGCAGTAGGGGAATGAGCGTGGCGATGGCAGGTGTGGGGATGAGGGGCCTGATGAGCGTGAGGTGATTAATGGAGTGAATTCACAATTGCATCATCCGTTAAATAGTCCCTGGCTTCTCATGTGTTGTTTGACTGTGGTGTAATTTGAGCAAAAAGTTGGCTACATGCAATTAAATCAGACTGTTAACACTAAGGGCTGCATACTCACGGCAGCATGAATGAAAACATGAGAAATCCTCCCCTTCTGTAATTATTTTATCAAAACATTCCTCACAACCATCACTATTCCCCAGTTTAAAGCCAGCCATTCTGATTATTCTGAAATAATCACCTCCTGATTTACATAAAGCGGATCATTATAGGAGCGTTTGGAGCAGGAGGTATCTGAACAAAATAACAAACACAGTGTTTAACCTTCCCCCTGGAGACTTCACATACATACTTAATGATAAGGCCCATTTAACAGGTGCACCGAGGGAGGTTTCCATAAAATTACCCATAATGCCTATGTGATTAGCCTATATGTTATGTCCTACTAGCTCCTGAAAGCGATGCTAATTGTGGAGTACTAGGTAAGTAATATACGAGACAGCTTGATTTTTTTTTACTCACTCACATAAACTGAAGCTTCTGCTGTTTTAAAATCCATTAACATTCTACAAAGCTCCGTTCTTAAGGAGGAACAGAAACATGGTAATTTGAGTTACAAAATCTCAAAAATAGTCACCTTGAACACCTGCAAATTATCCTCAAAAGAGCTTCCTTTTGAATTTCAGTAGCTACATACAATGGGATTGGTTTCACTATTTTCAGGGCAACATTCTCTTCCATTTGGTTAAAATGACTTTTTTCCCCCTTGTGATGAATTTGGCAAGGCTTTGTTCGCGTTTAACTCCAGAATGTTGAGAAAATGAAAGATCTTGTACCGTTTGAGGGCATCGCTTGGAAAACCATGTGAAACTATGACACTAAGAACTTGACAGAATCACAAATACCAAGCTGTACTATGACAGGGTCAATCAACACAGGGGTGGTGAGTTTGTAGGCACATATTATACATACATTTTTTCAGCCCGGTCGCACTAAATGGCGTATGAATGACACGGTAATTGCAAGTCATTTTGCGTGAAATAAGAACGGTGTTCTCGTTTTTGGCATGTCATTTGTACACTATCTAGTCTGCTACGACTACAATGTAAACGCATGCGCATGAATATGCTACGCTCAGAGCTAGTGACGTTAAATAAAAAGTGGGAAAGACCACTTATGATGGACGTTAGGGTCTGGTTTGTTGGATGGGTCCAACAAATACAGGACTGATACTGGTCTTGTTCGTGTCCTGAAGGTGTTGTTGAGTTATTTAAGTTACGTTAGTGACGTGTTTTCCAAATGTTGCGTTGTTTCTGTGCATATTTTACTTAGTTTACGTACATATTTTAAGCCCAACCATGATGTTTTTCCTAAACCTAACTAAGTGGCTTTGTCGCCTAAACATAACTGCAGCCTCTACCATAGTTTTGTTGCGTGGCGTAAAAATTATATGCGAAAGAGCCGTACAAATGGTGCGAAAAGGCTAAAATATGTTCTCACAACACGTGGAATGTCCTTGTAATGTCGTGCTATTCATACACATTCCCATGCGTTTTGGTTGGCTTTTTTAAAGTAGGTAAAGCAAACCCACTCAACCAATTATGAACATTATTTGGGTACAAATGTCGGGAGACATTTCTGTGGACAGAAAGTACTTTCGTTTCTTCTGATATTTTGTTGTCAGAAATGAGTGTTCCGCCAGATGTTGGACAAAATACTTTGAAACAGCAAAATCTAACCGTTACTGCAGAGCTTGGACCATTAATGACCAGAGGCCCCATTTTAATTCCAAAAGTGCAACAACAAGTGCAACGTGGTCGGTCTTGGGTGCACGGACTGTGTGGGTGTCTATAGCGCACCTGTTGTTTTGGTTCAGCACCACAAATCTGCAGGGAGAGGCAGATGGTGTGGTTTTTTATTTAATTTGTACAATGATGATGGAAATAAGAAATAAAAAATGTCGATGAAGTTGTTTATAGAACGGCGGGAATCAAACTTGGTTTTAACTCTACTGTATCTTGTGTCATAAATAGTCACATCATATCGTAAAATGTGACAGCAGCATTATGCATTTCAAGAATAAAACATGAAATGCCACTTTTGCCGGTAAAGAGAAAGCTGGAAAAGGAGGCAGCTACACAGGATTGATGGGCAGCTCTAATCCGACATCTGCAGCTGTGGACAACAGACACTGTAGAATCACTCATGTTATTATATAAATGCAGACTGCTTCACCGCTGTTCCTTTACCCACATGAAGCTAATTTAAACACATCTACTGGTTGGTGCGTTTAATTAAAATGGCTTATGTAAATGTAAACGTTTTTTTTCTATTACTACTGCAAGTATTTTGTTGGCTCTTGTGGACAAAATCATAAGATTGGCAGCAGGTTGACGTGGTTCTGAGACGTCTTTTCTCAGCGTCTAAGTCACTGTTTCCACCAAAATACCAATAACTAGCTTTGCGCTGCCTCTTTTCAATGAACCTCCCACCTGTCTGAGCCTCTCCTTCATGCATTCTGCACTGGGCACCAAAACAAAGTACCACAGACAGGCAAAGCGGTAGTCATTGCATTGCCACAACAACAAACTACATCATAAAGAACAGTTTATATCTGACTCGACGTGCATGGTTGTGATGTACAATTATTGCTTACTTACTTTTACAATGTGCCATGAAGTGCAGCGACCACATCTGGCAAGAAAACACACCAACAATCTACTATAAACAATATAA
>CAKALG010014791.1:0-20804 GCA_916700815.1 Helicolenus hilgendorfi | reverse complement strand
GCGGTGGGGAGTGAGGCGGAGGAACTGTCTCAGACCCAGCACTGACGCTGACCACCACTAACTAGCTAGTTTGCTAATTCCACCATGTTTTAATCAAAGAATGTATAATTCCAAAAAGTGAAAGTCAACTGCTCGTTCCATTGTATCAGCGCCCAGCAGCAAAGCTACGTTTCCGCCATTTTGGACTGAAAGCGTCTACCAGTAAAACATCTGACTACAAAGTGCTGTTAAAAAAGTAAAACAATTATTTCAATGGCTCTACCAAAATGTCCTGTGTTGAACATAACAATATTATAAATGAGCGGTGTTGGAGAAATTATTTAATAAGTCTCTGGTCATTCAGTTGAGAAGCAATTACTATTTATTAAGCAAATGCATTTGGGTCCATACAGCAGACAAGTCAGTGTACAAAGACAGAGAGCTCCCTCACTGCATCATTCTTTATAATCTTGGTTCAGCCTTCCCTCCCCTTTGTGACCCAAACCTTATCTTGATTTAGCCGTCACTCCCCTTTGTGACCCACACCTTCCGCCCTGCCTCGAAGTGGAAGATTCATTAAGAGTTACTGGTGATTATAATGTTTTGAAAGAGTGCGGATGCGAATATGATAACAAATGTATCTAAACTAGGACAATCTCTACTTTCCCAAAACATTCGGATAAATCTGAGTAAACAAATGCTAATGCAAAGGGAAATGGTATTTTCTCTCACAGCGGTTTCAGTCCAAAATGGCGGCAGCGGCTGTTTCGTCTCTTTGCTTCTATACTCTATACTTGCTTTAATGCTACACTGTTTACAGAAAATGAGCTAAACAAAGTGGTCACTCATCTGGCGATGGCAATGTGCATCACTCCGCTGTGACAAGAGTGTGTAGATGAAGTATTAAGTTAATTGTACTCATTTACTGTCTCTCCGTGGTTGGTAACGTTACTACTCCACTGCTCGTTTAGTCGTTACTGTTGAGGCCGTGACGTTCTTTTAATTCTACCCATAGCTTCCCATTTGAATTCAATGCTGCAACACTAATCTGTTATTACTAGATTGCGTCATACACTGTTATGTAGGAACATGCTACTAGACTTCATTACATTGGACAAAGGTTTCTATTGTTTTACTCACTAACCTGCAGAATGTGTTTGTGACTTAAGAGATGAAAAGCAGGCTTTCTTTGCCTTTTTAATGCACTGCATTTCTTCTTCCAGGTGGACACGGAAGGAACACACGCTGCTGAGCACTGCTGCACTCCACAAGACAACACTTGGTTTTAAAGATACAATTTAATATTAAAAATGAATTTCAAATTAAATGTACTAATTCTATTTTTCAATAAATTTATAATACATTTTTAAACATGGTTTATGTTATCTTAATGGCAACTTTTGGGTTAGTTTTTAATCCTTTCACTTGTTAATACACAGAATAAAAAAGAGGTTCTCTTTCTGTCCATTTTCCCTGAGAACCCATCTATTAGAGTTACTTTAAGTTCAATAGTTGACTAAACTCTACGGACCTATAAGATAAATGTGCAGCATAGACTGTTTGCTGAAGGCAGTGAATGTGTTTCTTAGAACAGGTTTCTGGTTGAAGTTTTGTAAATACGGGTACTTGCATGTCATTGAATGGAATTTTGATCAGATAAATCAGTTGCAGAGTTTTGCCGTATCTTTGAAATCTGCTTGTGGGAACATTTAAAAGCTATTTGAAGTACGATGAGAAAATATTTCCTCCCATGTTGTAACGTATACCCAAGTTTATTATCTCTGACACAACTTGATGAGAAAGTCAGCAACACTGACACCGTCCCTTCAGGTCTTCCTTCAAAAATACTCCCCCAAAAGTATCATTATGACAGACCGAGTGCACTCAGATAGACTGACAAGTAGCCGTCCAACCATTTCATTCAGTCCTGCAACAGCCACAGATAGCACATTTTCTTTTTTGTCAGATCATTTGATTTATTGATTGCTGTCTGAATGTAATGACAATTTCAACTGACATAAAAAACAAATGTATTTGAAAAACATCACCAACCCTAAGTTTAAAGCTTCAGCAGGCAGAATATTTTTAGCATCATTGGGCAAAAATCCCATAACCTTTCATCATATTGTAATTCAAATGTTCTGAGAGATAACTAGACTTCTGCACCTCCTCATGGCTCTGTTTTCAGGCTTTAGAAAATCTAGCCCATGACTGGAGACTTTAGCCAATCACAGGTCATTTCAGAGAGAGAGCGTTCCTATGTTCATTCAACGGAGGCAGCTGTCAATCACTCGCGAACTCCGATCAAACGATCAAACTAGGCAGCGCTGATCAAATATGAATCAATATTATGTTACTGTAATGCCTATTTCTCAAATGTTTTCAGAAACATCTCGCAGTGTACTGTTTAGCTGTAAAATGAGAAAGTTTGCTACGGCTGGTGAGCAGTGCTTGGTATTTCCTAAGTGAATCTCAACATGGCTGCCGGGTCACAAACTTTCTTGAGGTTTAGTTTGATCAGAGTTTGCGAGTGATTGACAGCTGCTCAGAGACGGCAGGCTCCAGCTCGACTCTGATTGGTTGTTTTCTGGTCTATGAAATCTTGCAGATGCCATTGGGAGCCCCGGAGGAACATGATTTTTTTTTTTTTTTTTCAGATTACCTCCCTCGTGCACTTTTGTCAGGACATAGTGACCGTTTTATAAAATAATAATTTGCTCCAACTTGTCTACTTCAGCTTTAAGAGATACAATTAAACATATTTTCAGATATATTAACTTGATTGAGGCAACCCTAAAACCTCACATCAGATTGGATGGAAACATTTTTAATGTTGGAAAATGGCTCCATTATGCTGTAGGACAGCAATGCTGTAAAATGATCAAAAGTTATGTTAAGCAGAGGCTGTAGAGCGTAGCTGGAAGTCATTGTCAGAAGCCTGTTTAATTGTGCACCCAGGCTGGATAAAACGTAGGCTAATAGAGTGCTACAGGAATGAGCATAAAATACATCAATAAATACCCCACTCGTAAATTTTGAAGCTTTTACGTTAAACGGTGGCTAACGAGGGCTAAATGAGACTACTAAACGTCATCACGCCGACTCGTCCTCCGCTACATCCTCGTTTTGTGTACTCGCGCTCATGTGACCGTGGTGTAGTTCCTTTATAGCCTAACATTACCTTTTATACTTCTGGTGATTACATTCACACTTCAAAAATCATAAAAATGGTGTTCATTTGTGAGGAAGAATTTGTGCTGAATAAAACGTGTAAGTATCATAAACGTTTGTTTGCCACAGAGCTGATTTTCTGCAATAATACAAAACCCAATGGAACAATCCCATTGGCTTTCTGTCGAGGGATCCAGGGCGATTGATGCTAACTTCCTGGTTGGCCTACAGAAATACATCATCCCCGCAGCACTCTACGGCGCAGTAAAACAATGGTCTCATAGTTGGATGGATTAATTTTCTTCAAAATGACACAAAGTGGGGTGAGACCAAATAATCACTTCAGATGTCATAGGTCATCACCCAGCCGCGTGATCTCGTCCAGCAGGAAGTCGATGTCCTCCTGTTGTGTGGCGGGATTGGAGAACACACACCTGAAGAAATTGACTTTGGCTCCCAAAGGCTGATAGCCAATCAGAACAGAGCCCTTCTCCATCATCCTGCATTTGATCCGAGGAGCCACCTGCAGAGACATGAAGAGTGAGAACCTCTGTTCTTTGTTATACCCGTCTCCTTTAAACCCTTTTCACCCATTTTCAACATAAACAATGATGAAGCATGCGGTGCCTGACCATTACTGAGTGCGTCCAGAGGAAACCCTGATGGTCTGTACTGACCTGATGGAGTCTTGCGTCTCTGTCAGGTCCAGCTGGCAGGCTTCTCAGACTGGGAGGGATGTACCAGAAACACACGTTACTGTGCTCCGGCTGTGTGGGAGGCAGACGAGAGATATGCCCAGTTAGGACTGATTGTGGATAAAGAAACACCAAGACTAAACTGAACTAAAACTAATAACTAGGACCAAATATACACAACGATGGTGCCTGGTAATATTCTGTACATGGTTAGTGCAAGAGGTTTGAATGCACCTTTGCAAATGCAAAACATCCATCTTGGCTGTCTTTGACATCTACAATAGTTTACAACCAGGCTAATTTAGGTTGAAAAGTGAACAATTTTTAGACGTCTTGGATACATATAACTGTTGTTTTAAAGGTGCAATGTGTAACACCTGGCAACGTACTCCAAACAAATAGTACCAACCAGCCTTACTTTGTGTTTGAAGACCAGTTCGAAGTCTGTCCTCCTCTGCAGTTGATCATACAGATACTCAGCATTCTCTAAGCATTTGTTGACCTGAGATCCGAAGCCCTCAGAGCCCTGACAGAGTGAGCGTCAGAGACAATGACAGACAGAGACACAGACAGTTAAAGAGCTCAGATTCAGTCTGGTTTAAAGTAGGGCTGTCAAAATGAACGCGTTAACACAAATCAAGTGTAGTTAAGTGTAGTTGTAGCGGGCTCACTTTTAAAGCTAGAAAACCTAAGGAATCCATCGGTACCAACCATGTCATACTAGCTTGTCGTAAAGGAGGTTAAATAACGCTCCAAAATTAGGCAACATTTTTGCAAGGAAAAACTGGCATTTTCAAAGGAGTCTCTTGACCTCTGACCTCCAGATATGTGAATGTAAATGGGTTCTATGGGTACCCACGAGTCTCCCCTTTACAGACATGCCCACTTTATGATAGTCACATGCAGTTTGGGGCAAGTCATAGTCAGGTCAGCACACTGACACACTGACAGCTGTTGTTGCCTGTTGGGCTGCAGTTTGCCATGTTATGATTGGAGCATATTTTTTATGCTAAATGCAGTACCTGTGAGGGTTTCTGGACAATATTTGTCATTGGTTTGTGTTGTTATTTGATTTCCAATAATAAATATATACATACATTTGCATAAAGCAGCATATTTGTCCACGCCATACTTGACAAATCCCCCTTTAAGGTACATTTTAAACAGATAAAAAAAATTGTGATTAATTTGATTCAAATTGATCACGATTAAATCATTTTAATTGATTGACAGCCCTCGTTTAAAGCACAGCAGGTGATGTGAAAAACCTTATCACTCTGGGGTTACACTGCTACTGTACATGAATACCTTTGCCTTCCACATGAGCCACAGTTTGAAGACATCGACATGTCGGCCACACTGGATGGTCTTATCTCCAGTATCGTAGCTCACATCGTAGGGTTTGTCTGTCTGGAAAAGGTACTCAGCCCCCAACTCATTACACTCCTTTAAGAGACCCTGCGGAGGAGATAGACATGGGACATTCACACAGCTAGAGATCATACATCGACAACCTTTAGAGACAACCTTAAGAGATCCAATGAAGAAATGAATAAAAGAACAATGAGGAAAGCAGGGAGGTTCACATTCTCAGATGGGAAACCATCTCTTTTGGTTTCAGCTAATTTACACTTTTGAGATTCAGACTTTTTGTTGCCATAATAGTAATGACCAGCTGGCTGAACCCAGAAGTGGCTCTGCAGAGCGAAAGATGGACATGAAGAATTATTTAGGTAAAAACTTAAATGTTTATGGGGCGGCCCGGTAGCCTTTCTACAGCGACACGGGATCATCCCCACTCTTTGTCTCCCCCTGTCATAACTGTCACTCTTAAACAAAGGCAAAACCCAAAAAATAAATTTGAGAAAACCCCCAAAAAACTTTAATGTTTATACATATGCAGACCTCCAGATAACTGCTTTTTAGCTGGGTACAGGCTGTCTCAGTGGACTCACTCAAGACCATGGACTATTAGACCCAGGTTGTTAAAAAAAAAAAGAAAAGAGAGAATTGCTCTGAGGTTGTTAAAATTAGATTTGCTCATGTATAACTAAAATCATAAAAATGCACTTACACACATACTTAATTTACACAAAATTCTGTATATATGACTAGTTAAAATATATATATATTTTGCTACTTAGTAGAAAAATTTAACAAAATATTCTGCTTCAATCAATATTTGTTGGCATTTAGCTTTTCAAAAACAATATTTTCACCGCGGTCAAAAACCTATTTGCTCTCCCACACAAAAGAAGACCCGCGCCTGTATTAACTGACTGACCGAGACACAAGACGGACATCGTCCTCTCTGAAGTTTGGCTAAAAACATTCAGTGAATAGCCTCCAAAGGTAGCCGTGCAATGTTTTTGTGATGTACGCTTAAATCGAAGAGTAGAGGATAATGGCTTACTCTCTTCTTGACTAGTATGACAGAGCACTGCAGAGGGACGCCCATCATCTTGTGAGGATTCCATGTTACAGACCAGGCTCTGGAAAACAATCATTTCAAATTTCAAAAATGTCACACTGACTGACACTGGCAACCTTAGACCCTGCTGCTAACCATGAAAAAAAACAGCATCTGGAGTGGACAGAGTTTGTCTTTCTCTGCAATGAGATGGATGGTGTGGAAAATAACCAGGCAAAGATTTATAGAAAGGAAATCAAGTCCGGTGGTTGGTAAGTTATATAACACAGGAATTTCTATTCAGTTTCTTGGACCAACCAGTTGATTGAGTGTTGGCAAATAGTGCCAGTTGTCAACATGCTGTGCTTTATTATTCCAGCTGTATTCACAGTGAGATGCATAGGCTCACAGAGTCTTTGTGTAGCGCAGAAATCCAGAGACAAAACAAAGACACACTGTGTGAAGTGGTTGGCTTGTGTTTGGGTGCAGTTACCGTTCAATGCCCTGTAGTTTCATCCTGTGCCTGTCTGACATCAGCAGGCCTCCACCCCACGCTGCCTGAAGGGACACAGTCAAACTCATAAAAGATACTGATTCATCTAAGTCCGACACCTTCTGGCTGTATTTGTCTGTGCAGCACAGTCGCACAGCAGTTTGTGAAATAGTCACGGAATTTAATGTATTGATTCATGTACATGGACAAAATCAGTTCATGTTATGTCAAGCAGTTCATGTTATTCACGTAATTGTGAACCGGGAAGTATAGAGAGCAGCGAACGCCACGTAGGGAGGAGGTCTGGGTGGCTGGGTGGGTCAAAAAACACAGGACTTTCACCCAGGAGACCGCTGTTCGTGTCTTGTGTGAAACCAGAAGTCAAAGTTGATTTATTTGTCACGAAACTTCCGTACTTAAGTTACAGAACTTACAGAGTTATTTAAACCCAAATGTCGCTACAGATGCAAAGGCATATGCAAGGGCTTTCAGTGGTGGGCCATAGGCTCAATCACCATGATGTTACGTCATTCACCGATAGGTAGTGACTTAAAGGACCAGTGTGTAGGATGTAGTGGATATCTAGCAGTGAGGTTGCAGATTGCAACCAACTGAATACCCCTCCGCTAACCCCTCCCTTTACAAGCGTGTCGGAGAACTATGGTGGCCTTCAGGTGATGTAAAAACATGAAAATCTCTCTCTAGAGTCAGAGTTTGGTTTGTCCGTTTCGGGCTACTGTAGAAACATAAAGGAGCAACATGGAGGACTATGTGAAGAGGACCTGCTCCCTATGTAGGTATAAAGGACTCAATCTAAGCAACGAAAACACAACGATTCTTAGTTTCAGGTGATTATACACTAATGAAAACATAGTTGTGAATATTATATTTCATTTCTGCCAAGAGATCCCACTAAATCCTAAACGCTGGACCTTTAAGAAAAATGTATTTAATTGAAAATCTTCAAGCTTATTACTTTACTTATTACTTATCAACAATGATTATTGCATAATGATAAATAAGGGATTGGTGTGTGTGTGTGTGTGTGTGTGTGTGTGTGTGTGTGTGTGTGTGTGTGTGTGTGTGTGTGTGTGTGTGTGTGTGTGTGTGTGTGTGTGTGTGAGAGAGAGAGAGAGAAAGACAGAGAGAGAGCAAGAGAGCACCTTACATCAACATGCATCCACAGTGTGTGTCTATGGCAGATGTCAGCGATGGCATTGAGAGGATCGAAGGCTCCGTACACCGTGGTGCCTGCTGTCACGTTCACATAGAACGGAACCAAACCCTGAAAAAGAGAGAACTGAGGTTGGTCTCATCATATGTATGTATGACCTGTACTCTCTGTTCCAGCTGTCAGCCCTCCATCAACTGTGACTGTGTCATCTATAACACATATCAATTGAGGTTTTCATGATAAACCAGAAATTTAAAGTATGGCCCAATCCCAATGTCACAACGCTATGAATTGTGGGTAGTCTCCTCTGGCAAAGTCTGCAGAAATGCAGACTTACGGAAATTTCTCATAAAGGGCTCAAAACGTCTGTGAGAGAGCCCTCAAGGACTTGATGATTTGACAGTAGGACAGCTCTGAACCCTCACAGACTTAAAGTCTGTCTCTCAAAGTCTGCGAGTCTGTGAGTGTGGACATTGGGATTGGGCCTATGTCTTAATACTGTGAGATAAGGAACATTTTGAACACATTTGGTACTTTCTCATAAAAACTCTACACACTGGAATATCCCCCCCCCCCCCCCTTTCATTCATACCTTTTCTTCAGCTGTAACAATGGAAGACTCAAGTTCGGCAGGAATCATTTTCCCTCTTGAAAGACCAAAAGAAGACAAAGGTTCAGTAAATTTGAAATTATTAAAGGGGACATATCATGCTCATTATTAGGTTCATACTTGTATTTTGGATTTCTACTACAACATATTTACATACTTTAATGTTCAAAAACACATTATTGTTCTCATCCTGTCTGTCTGAATATCCCTGTATTCACCCCTCTGTCTGAAACGCTCCGTTTTAGCTCCTGTCTCTTTAAGACCCCTCCTGAAAAAAGTCCAGTCTGCTCGGATTGGCTTGAGAGAAAAATATGATGCACCTTTGCAAAGCTAGTTCTCAAGCTGTGGGTGATATATTCTAATGCGTCTACACATGACACAGGAAGGGGAACCAGATCTGCTTGTTGAATCAAATGTTTTCTGATCTAAACAGCCCACAAAAAACTGACTGGGTTGTCTTATTTCACAGTTTGTGGGTTGGTAGGAAGTCCAGATACCCAAATGGATGAGCACAAGTACTGAAAAAGTGACTTTGTCATGATATGTCTCCGTTGATGCATTGTGTATATAAGACATATTAACTTGACAGACCCCTGACACCAACCTGCTTTCTAAAGGCATTCTAAAAGTCTTTAGTCAACAAACTGTATGCACAATACACAAATTATCCGTTTAAACAGAAAAATACTACAATGTATTTTAACGATAGAATAATGTACAATGCATTAAACATGTAATATAGGCTACGGTATGTTTACTAGCCCACTGCATGGACAAATTATCCCCAAAACACACACAGGCACAAACACATTCAAAGCTGCAACAGGTGAGCAAACATTTCCATTGTCGTGCGACTATTAATGTACACATGTGTACTTTGTGAGTGTCTAACTTACCCACCTTTCATCACATTTCACCATGACCACATTCTCACTGCCCATCCCCAGCACGGCAGCAGATTTCTTTACTGAATAGTGGCTCTGAATGGGTGATAATACAGTCTTTCATCTTCATTTGTCTCAACTCAAAGACTTTTCATTCAGCTGAAAACAGTGGCTTCATTGTTTGGTTCTAACAGGAAGTTCCCAGGTGCACATGTCAAGTGTGAGAGCCGTGGTTTCATCTATAGAGATTAAGCTGTGTGTGTTTATAAAAATGATGCAATGTGGCTTTTTGTTTGGAGATAATGAAGGCCTAACTCAATGACATGTCCTTTGTAACCTCTTTCCTGAAACCATTCATACAGAGTGATTCAGTGATGAGTCCTAAAACCCAGAGATGAGTTAGTATTTTAGCACTTTCGGTTTCCTCGTTTGGAAGTCAGTTTTGGAAGTTTTTTTAATGTGGTTTTAGTTAAATGCCTGAAATAAGGTCTGTGGTTAACACGAGCTGAAGAGATTTTAACATTCACTCTCCGCTAGCACCTGCCCGATCGATGCCGAGCATGTGCAACTCTCAATAGAGATGAAAAAGAAGCGAGATGGCTCACTTGTTTGCTACTTCCATCATTTCGGACACAGCAATAGTTTTTTTTTGCCAGAGCTGATGATGGAAGTAGCTAATGAGTGAGCCATCTCACTTCTTTCTCATCTCTGTTGAGTGTTGCACATGCAAAATGGCCTACTGATTGGGCAGGATGTACGGATCTGGTAGTGAGTTACACGTATTGTTGTTGTTCCTGTGTAGCGTAAATGAGCTGATAAATGATATGATAATGTGATATTGAATCGTTGCATAGACTCGCGTACTCGCCGATACCCAATCCATTTTAGTCTGCAGCGTATATATAATACTCCTTACGTTCCTCAGAGTTTAACAGTCAGCGTGTCAGATGTGATTACATGTTCTGAAGTGAAGAGGGCCAGCTGAGGAAGAACTCCCATCCCTCTGGTCTTCACCTCTGGGTAGAAGTGATATCTGGCCACCAGGATGCTGTACAGGTTGGATATTGTGCCTCCTTCAGAAAACAGAATGAACAGTTTATGGGCAAGTAGTTTGTGCTGTGCCTCTTGTTGTGTCTCAGTTCCATACTATATCCTATAAACTGTATGCTGTAATCATTTCTTTTTGAGTTGCACATATTCTAAAGCATGCAATGGAATTCAATGAAATACCTCTACAGCTGTACAAACAGCTCAGTTTACACACTCACAGTAATGGTTAATGTATAGTTAATGTATAGCAATTAAACTGTTTAAATTTGAGCTTTCACTGGATTTTTGAGGCAAAATAAAGGTGACATAATAACTCAACCTTTTGTATCTAGAGATGCTCTGCGTCACTTTTAACCGTTCATCCATCCACCCCTTTCTGCCGCAACCTTTCTTGTTTGTGTTACCTGGACAGAAGATTCCGTCTCCCTCATCATCAGACCATCCCACAATGCTTTGCATCTTCCTCAAGAGAAACTCTTCCATGAGGATGAAGACAGGAGACACTTCGTATGTAAACCTGGTAAAGAAATGTATTGTATAACTGTATTATATTGTAAAGACAGAAAACTCACATGGTAACTGGCTTCTTGCAAAAATCTCATGTTTAGCTTTCTGAACTGCAGAGATGTTAAGTTATATTAGAAAATGCACTTCTCTCTAAATGTTCAGCAGTTGAGGGTTACTCTGCGTAGTAACACCAGAGTATTGCAAATTAATTATGTTTTAAGATCATCCCTGAGTGTAGGATAAGGTAATGTAAAGAGTTACAAAATTACAAATCCTTGAACAAAATCCTTAATTTGAATATAGTGATTCAGTGTATTAAATTATTTTTTTCTTTTCTCTTCCTTTTTTCTCATCTTTACGTTGAAGGCACATGATTCATGTACTTCATCATTTATTCGCTACATCTGTTGCGATTTTCCTATTTCACATTTTGCTTTTATTGATGCAACTTTTCCATCTCAGCCAAATGTAAAAATGTTTTGCAATATTTAAACATTTTTATAATTTTCTGCGTTTCCACTCAGGTTTTTTTATGCGCAGATTGAATAATTTGAATAAATGCACCAACAGACACGTAGACATGTGAAACGTAACAAGCGGCCCCAACTAGACTCAGCTTTTCGTAAGGGGTCACAAGCCAAAACGGCATCTTTGACAATGCATTGTATTTAATAAGCTTGTGTTTTCTCATGTGAAATCTTGATCTGAAAAGTAACCACACTGTCAAATACCTGTCCCTCTGAAGTGTAGTGGAGTAGAGGTAAATATCAAATGGAAATCCTCAAGCAAAGATCCTCAAAACTGTACTGAAGTACTTCAGTAATGACTTTCCACCACTTACATGTTAGTGTTGGCTGTAGAGGTTAACCACTCGCCTGCTACACCAATCACATCCAGACCTGAAGACAGCTGGTTGAAGAAACGGGGATGGCCTAGAATAACAAAGATCAGAGGTCATAGGTCAAGGTCAAGCAAGGAATTAGTTAAGAGAGATAGAGGGAGTGTACGAGTGGTTATTCCTTCCTGGTTTAAGATTTCAGAAGATTTCACTTGTTTCACACAGATGAGGAAGTTTGATGTTTGGATTCCTTTTTCGCCTGACTAAATCCCATTTATTTGAGTTACACACCGTGACAGGATTTCTCTTTGTGCTGGCATAGTAAGATGTACCAACATGACAGTCAGAAAACTTTTTACGAGTTATTTTCTTTGGCTTTACATGGAAGTGATGAAATGAGACTGCCATAAATATTGCAGTTTAAAAGTTTTGTTAAAAGTTTTGCATCATTTTGTGGGTTGAATGTGTTTGTTTGTGTGTGCATCATGCTGTTGTTTTTGTTGTCATGTCCAGGCTGCAATCTCTGTTTCTGAAGCCAATGCGGAAGTGCCTTAAACTTGCATTCTTTCTAATATCCAGCAGGGGGCGACTCCTCTGGTTGCTAAAAGAAGTCTGATTGTATAAAAGTCTATGAGAAAATGAGCCCACATCTCACTTGATTTATTACCTCAGTAAACATTGTAAACATGAGTTTATGGTCTCAATCGCTAGTTTCAAGTCTTCTTCAATACAGCATGACGGGCGTGGCTACCGTGTGATTGACAGGTCGCTACCACGGCGTTGTCCGGTCTGGGAGTTGTCATCTTACAACTTTAACCCTTTCACAGTGTGTTTTCAGTTCATCAAAGTTAATTGTAACATTTAGGTTGCCTAAAAATGTCTTATTCAGCGTACTGTTGTACTTAGCTCCACGCTCTCGTGTCACTTCTGCTTGCAAAAAGAAAAGATGGCGACGGCCAAAATGCCAAACTTGATTCTTCAAAACAGTATAGTCCACAAACCAACAACGAGACGTCACGGTGACTACCTCCACTTCTTATATAGCCTACAGTCTATGGTCATGTCTTATGTCTATGTAAAGCACTTAAATGCAATGCAAATTAAATGCATATCAATTCTTAGCACCCCTCCCTCCATATCGAAAGCAATAACTATTATAATAATAATAATCATAAAACTGTGAATAATAACCAACACACACACACACACCTGTACTGACACCATACTTGAGTGTGTCTCTGCAGTCCACTAGTATCTGCTCCAGAGTTTCTGGTTGGTCCGGCAGGTCCAAACTGAAACCCTCCAGTCCCTCTTTCAGCTGGTGAGGATGGTGGAAGTCCAGGACCTAAAACACACAGAGCAGTATTTTTCCTTTATGTAATTTCCTTCTGGCAGCAGAAAACAGTGTGGTTTTATCACATGATGATCCGACATACTCATCATCGAGGAGAGTGTTGAGATACTGTACAGGATTTAAACACAGCAGTCCTACATTACATGGTTTATTTCGTTGATAGGAACTGTTGAGTACCTTGGAGCTCCTCTGACTTGACTTGCTGATGTAACTCAACAGGATGTTAACCAGCTCCTGCAGAAACCCTCTGGTCATTTCCTCACCACCTGAAGCTGGGAGCAGGTCTGTGCATGCACACACACACCCACACACACACACACACACACACGTATATCTCTTGAATGACAGTTGCCTCATCTGGGAGAAATGGCACATCTTTGCATAACCATTCAGTTATCAGAAGCTGGGTTAATATCTTACTTACACAGTCAAAAAAGAAATGACCATTTGGTTTTCAGTATAGTCACTGTGGTGCTGCCACCCTGTCTCCTAGAAATTACATTCATATAATACTTATTCCTACAGCAAATACGTTTATCAGCAATGTAATACCACCCGGATTACATTTTATATCAACATAACAAGGAAACGTCTTTAGTATCTGTCAAGTCTCAACATGTTAGTTGGATGCAGTTTATTAAAAAAGGAATGGATTAAAAATTGCGTAGAGAATCACATTTAATCCAGTGGGCAACCTCCAAGTCTGAAGAGTGAAGCCAATGCTGAAGTGCCTTAAACTTGCATTCTTTTAAATAGCCAGAGAAGAAGAAGAAGAAGAAGTCTGATTGTATAGAAGTCTATGAGAAAATGACTCTACTTCTCACTTGATTTATTACCCCAGTAAACATTGTTAACATGAGTTTATGGTCTCAATCACTATAGTTTCAAGTCTTCTTCAATACAGCATGATGTTCATTTAGTAAATTATGGTCCCATTTAGAGTCAAATACACCATAAAGCAGGGGATGCTTTAGGGCGGGGCTACCTTGTAATTGACAGGTCGCTACCACGGCGTTGTCCGGTCTGGGAGTTGTCCGTGTTTTCATCTTACAACTTTAACCCTTTCACAGTGTTAACAGTTCATGAAAGTTAATTGCAACATTTATGTTGCCTAAAAATGTCTTATTCAGCGTTCAATTCTACTTAGCTCCACCCTCTCGTGTCACTTCTGGTTGCAAAAAGACAAGATGGCGACGGCCAAAATGCCGAACTTGATGCTTCAATACCGTATAGTCCACAAACCAATAGGTGACGTCACGGTGACTACGTCCACTTCTTATATAGCCTACAGTCTATGGTCATGTCCTATCTCTATGTAAAGCACTTAAATCTAATGCAAATTACATTCACACTCATTCACACTTTAGCTCGCTCGACCACCGCTGCAAAAATTGCTGCAGTATACCTTTAAGACAGTTTCACATTTTGTTCTATGAGATAATTAGATTATCAGCAGAAAAAACAAATCTAAAACAATCCAAAGATGTATTAACAGTAGGTTTTTGAAGTGATACAGTAATAACAACAATAATAATAATAATTATAGTAATATTTCGCAGCTTCTTCTTTTGTGATACAGAATTTATTTTAGGTATTAACCCAACCCATTAGCCTTTTAAAACTCACTAAAGGTGCATTCAGTTTGTTTCATAGTCATCCTCTGGTTTGACCCATAACAACAGAATTGGTGGAAGATAGGAATGTCCAGAACCCCTCAACATGCTGAATAATAATCAATTTGCAACTTGATTGTGTTGTTTAAGATGAACTTTGTACCCCTCTCACACAGCCAAAGAACATGACGGAAGCCTCCGGTCCTGAGGAGGACCAAACCTGCTCTCACCTTTGCTGTAGATGCTGCTGAAGTCAGCAGGCGTCGGTCCTCTGTCTCTGACTGCTGCTGAGTCCTCCTGCTGTTTGTCCCTCCCAGCAGATTTATCAATGATTCTGTCTGAAGGCACAAAACATACATGTTTGTCAGCAAATGCGCTGCTGATGTCTTATAACTAAAGTCTGCGGGACCTTTCATATCAGATCTGAGTGAAATGCTTCAGGACAGGAAGACAGTCAATGTCTTCTTTGCCTCTAATGAGACGCCTCAGCTTATCATTTGACATATTGTTTTACGGTCGTAATAACCAGTCCTGCAAGATTTGGTTCTGTCTCTATTTGATCCAAAAAAAGCGATTAAAACTGAAATCCGTAGTGTTTTACAGAGACTCATCTTACTCTGCAACTGAGAAATGTTCTGGTTGACAGTGTCAGAGCATCTTTACTGCAGACCAACACGATGAGGTAAAATAACTCTACATCCATCACACCAGAAGTTCATTCATCTTTGCTTTAGTTTAAATGTGGGCAAAGTTACAGATTGCAGTTCTATATCTATCTGACTGGTTGGCCAGGAAAGACAGAGCCATCACTGGAAAACAGTGGATGAACTCCTATAGACCAGCCACTGTACGTTGCGTTGCGTTGCGTTGCGTTGCGTTGCGTTGCGTTGCGTTGCGTTGCTCAACTGCGTAACGAACATACTTATTTGACTCAAACCACATTTAATAATAAATGTGTTTAATCATATTATAACAGAACACCTGCTGCACAGAGAGTGGGGCGGGCTGAGAGTTAATATGGTGGGTCCATATTAACCCCCAGTTAACCCCAGTTATATCGAATTTAGCACCTTTAAGTCAAGATATGAGTGTAGCCTGATCGATCTATCTATCTATCTATCTATCTATCTATCTTCTCTCTACCACTCTCTCTCTTTCTCGGGCACATCAAGGGCATTAGTGGTCAGGAAATCTATCTCTTAAACATTTTGCATATTATTCAAATGGATAGAAGTACAATGTTTTATAATGAACAACCACCAGCGCTGCTTATTGTAATATGGACTGAAGTTTATAAGTACATTGAGAAGTTACAATAAATGACTGTAAATTCACACATTAAAGCAGGTCATTGAATTCAAGGCGCTATAAAATTCTCATGTGGTCATTAACTGATGTTTCAACTGTAAAATAAAGTCAATCATTTTTTTTGGCGGGGGGGGGTTATTGTTAGAAACAACACAGTGTTTCTGGATGTCATGGCACTGTGACATTTTACAACCAGCATGTTAGAACATGAATCCCCCACATGCTGGACATGTTGGGTCTGGATAACAGCCCATGGCCATTCCCCAGACCCAACATGTCTGTAATGATTCTTTCACTGAGGCATTCTTATAGCAGATAAATGAACTGTATACATCAAGCAAGTGCAAACACATTTTTGTAAATGCAGAAGCGATTAGAGCATTCATATAGATAACTACCACTATAAGTCTAACCAGTTTTGGTTGTTCACGTGATATTTCTCTTTTTCTTTTTTTCCTCTGTGCTTTTCTCACTGGTTTAATGTGGTGAGCCTTATTTGGAAAAAATAAAAAGGTGATGTTATGTACTTTTTTTTTTACATTTGAGTTGAAATCTGATGAGAGATGGTTGGTTGTTTGGTCACTGTGAGTCAAATCCGATCACACCACACCACACAGTCCTGATGAAGTAGATCAGCACAGTTTTTAAGTGTTCAACTTTTTACAGTTTTTCTCAGTCGCTATGGCTCATTTTCCAAAACAGTCTAAACATTCTCTAAACTGTAAGTGTAATAGTCACAACTGTTTGATGGGACATCACAACACTACAGCATGTCTGCTATAAAGGTAGTTACTCACCCAAAACACCTCATTCCTGCTTCTAAACCAGTTATTGTGTCAGTATGTTGGCTGATGACTCCAAAATGAAAAGTTGTTTTGTAATGGTGTGAACCGTACTGGTCATAATGTTTACGTGTTTTTCACCACGGCAGTCAACCCGGGAAATATTTATTATATGCAAATATCTGTTTTGTTCTATTTTTTTTTTTTTTGTTGACACTCACATTTGAACAGCTGGGAAAGGTCAATACTGTACTATACTGTAGTACACAGAAAAAAAGGATATGCATGCAATGCACATGTGTTTGTACACAGTAAATATATTTATGTAGCAATGTGTTACATGTACTGTAAACAGAAAATACAGTGAACAGAAAGAACCTGCTGTAGTTCAGTAAAAAAACAAAACAGTACATAACACCATGTCATAGATATTTATGCGATATACAGTACATGTATGTCTGACAGATTTTGATAATTGAATGGATCATTTTGCATGTGATGGCTCAAACTATGAAAGAATGTTTAGAAGTTGTGAAGAGGACGACAGTTTCACTGAGAATCAACTCATCGGTTTTGATCAGTAAGACGTGCAAAGTGGTTATTGTGCAAATTGTAGAATGAATGACTGAGAAATTATAATCTGTTATGAACAACAAACTAATTGTTCAGAGATTTGAATTTACTGTTTTGAAGAAAAAAAAAATTCTCATTTGAGAATTGATCCGAATGATAAAAACTGGAATAATGCTTCACTGTTTTCAGGTTTACATACTGTATGTTGTTAAAGACATGCTTTCAAACAGTGGAGCAAAAGGGCTTAAATCACTGCACTACACATCATGTTTCTGGTTAATTCACATTTACACTGTACTGTGTATTATATAGAGTGTCATCAAACTTCTCTTACCTGGCAGCTGTAAGAAATCCATATCAACGTCAGTTCTTCAAATTTGTTTCAGAGCAATCTAGTTCAGTCCCACTGTAACTATTCTTATATAACAGTCAGATGGGATATGTCGCCAAAAATATATTTCATTGAATCCTCTTTTGCTACAAAAAAAAAATAATCCTGTCAGCCTGATAGTTGCTTAGAAGTCTGTGATAGTAATTCATCCAATGTGAGACATACAGTGTGGTGTCAGCCAGCTGCCTTTAGAGAGCAGCAGGTAAAGGGAGGTGTGGCTATTTGTCTGTCACTGAATAGCAGAAAGAAAGGAACACCTGCATGATGCTTCACACAACATCATGCCATGTGGAGCTATGAAGTTTTTTTCCAACTTGATCACAGTGTTAAGGGTATAGATCCACCAAAATTAAAAAATTTTTTTAAAAAAATCATTAAAAAGAAACATATTTTCTCACTTCTCTCTCAACATTTTGGTTTGATTTGACTATAGTTGTACTCGTGGCTCCATCAGAGCAGTCGAGGACATTAGAACTAAAAATTCAAACTACATTTCCTCTAGAGGGTCAAAAATATGTCCTTCTGTCCTGTCAAGGTTAGTAATACTTGAAGTTTTTAATGTTGTTGCTAAAATGCAAAGTCTGGTAATAAGGTCAGGTAATAAAGTAGGACCCACATTTAATATGTTTTATGTTTTAGTGCTGCATATTCACTCTATGTGTCCCCCCAAGTATACAGTGAAACATAATACTGAATAGTTATAGAGGAGTCTCTCATTCCTTCATCATTATCATATAATATATAATGCATTTATCTGTATTTATTTTATTTCGTTTTGTATTATCATTAATAGTATTATTATTTTCATTTTCAGTAATTAAACTCCTGATCTACACTCCGGACCAGCTGGTGGCAGTAATGCACCATGAAGTTGTTTCAACCGCCATTAAATACCAACGAAGAAGCAGAAGAAGAATCAGCAGCATCAGCTGGTGGTGGTGGGAGGAGGCGGAGCTCAATGAGGAAGAGGAACCACAACCACAACCACAGCTACAGCACAACTTCAACCCAATTATCAATGTTATAACTGTTGAAATGCATTTCATCCTCCTCACGTTTAGACCCTGAGTGTCTGAGGTAATCCTGTCTCTGTTGGTTTATTATAGCGAGCTAGTTTCAGATGGTGTTAGCTAGCCTTCAGCCGTCTGTTGTTAGCTTAGCTGATGCTATTAGCTGGGTTTGTTGAGCTGGAAAATGTAAGTTAATTATCAAGGTTAGCTAATGTTTTTATTTGACATTAGCTATACATCCGAGAGAATAGTTTGCCCGGCTGTTGTGTACCAGTTGTCTCATTAAAACCTACGCTAACGTTAGCAGGTCTACCGCTAGCTCGCTAGCTGTCATCACAACACCACCAGCACTGACGTTACTACTATCTAGCACTACTACTAACGTGACTCCATACTAAGCTACAGCCAAACTAGTGGAGCTGTTTACACAATACAGCTGACAGCTGAATATCTATATATCTAATACATTTCTAGAAAGGCTGTCCTTTAATGTTCTCCTGCCATATTTTGTACATTGTCCCGTATTATCCATGGAGAAGGGAAGGTCATAGTATCTATCTGCAGCATGAACCAAATACTGAAGTAGATCGATATAAACAAATGTGGCTTTTGCAACCATTGTGCCAATATAAAGGAGTGTAAACAATTCAGTGACCTTGAGACTCATAAGGTGTATGACATCAAAACGTTCATTAACTGTAACACTACTTTTGTTGTGTACCGTTTATCCTGTACCTGTGGTTGTTTTTACATAGGACGGACAAAGAGACGATTGAAAGATAGAGTCTCTGAGCATAAGTATGCAATCCGAAAAGCTCATTTGAATTACCATATGGCTAAGCACTTTTATGAAGTGCATAATAGCAATCCAGACAGCCTTATGGTTGTAGGCCTAGAAACCATCAAAAAGAACTAATCTACTAAAATTATTACTGCAGAGAGAAACTTTTTACATCCACCAAATGAAGTGTCACAATATATCCAGGACTAAACGCTCAAATTGATTTTAGTCCGTTTTTGTAGTGGCTCTTATACATGTGGTCTGGTACTGCTGATTACTTATTTACTTTTTTCTGTCTTGTTATCTGTATATTTATGTTTTCTTATTCTATTTTCATTATTTTCTCTGCTTTCTTGACATCCTGTAGAGCCATCTAGTGACCACATTTTGCACTTGTCACCTGAGAGTTTATTGGCCTCTTGCTCAGGTGTTTGCAATCATCAGTTGTCTGTGTACTCACAAAAGGGCAAGCTGTGTGCTGAGGGTTGCACCCTGAAGAAGGCTGTTTGTGCCGCTACGTGTGGGTTGTTACCCAATCTGAACATGTACCAGCATTGTTTTTAGCATTTCATCATGAAAAAGCCAATTGAATAAGGCTTTTTATTTTTGCCAGAAGAGTGCCTTGGACTCCCCCCTTTTATATTTATATTTATATATAGATATAGTTTCTACACACACTAGAGGTGTGTTCCACCTGAGAAATATTATATTATATTTATTTTTTAACCTATATATCTTTTCTTACAATTGCCCTGATGCTCAACAGTGAAACTGCTGTTTGCTGTGTATTTTGTGACGCCATGGTTCACTCGCTGTTAGTTGGTACATCACAACACTGTTATAAACCACTGAAAAGCTGAATCTAGTCATTGACTCGAGATGTGAACATGATATACCGATATTTGTTTTATAGAATGTGCCTTTAAATGTGCCTGGACTCTTGTGCCACATTGTCTCCATAGAGAAAAACCTGCTGTGACTTTTTTATATAATGCAATGTGATAGGAAAACACTGGAATTATTGCTGAATCTGTTGTATGTGGTTTAAGAAACTTTTAGCCAAGACCAACTTTTTCTTATCTATTGGTGTGACAGTCTGTATTTTTCTCTTTCAGCTCAAGAGTGTTTGCAGGAAGCCTCTGGATACGAGTGGTACTTTACACTGCTGAGCATCGCGATGG
>CAKALG010014790.1:0-15855 GCA_916700815.1 Helicolenus hilgendorfi | reverse complement strand
ATATAAAATAAAATAAATGAGTAATACAAATAATGTAGTTGTTTCATACATTTGTTCAGTGATTTTTCTTTTAAAGAAGCATGCAGCTCGAATAGTTAATTCCATAAAAAAAAAATCAATGTCGAAGTTAGATTTTAAATGCTACTATATGAGGGAAACTGTATGTCAGAATATCAAATATATTTTGTGCATATTTGTAGCCTCCGAGAGAAAGTGGTTCTCAACGTTTTTTGGCTGGTGATCCATTAAAATGAAATATTGTTTCATTTGAATAACTTCTAGAGGCCTGAAGAAGCAAAGATTTCCAGTATTTCACATGAAATAAGCAATGATTAGAGAAAGGTTTACGACAATTTTGATAATCAATTAACCGTCTTTCAGTCTTTTTTTTAAGTCATAAATGCTAAAATGATTTGATCCCATGCAGCTTCTCAAATGTAAGTAGCATAATCACTGGTTTTCTTTGTCTTCATTGATTATAAACAAAACATCTCTTAGTTTTTGGTTTGAAAAGACAAGACATTTTAGTGACCAGAAGAAAATTTAATTAATCAAGAAAATAATAATGAAAATAATCATTAGTTGCAGCACTAATTTCATGTGATATCTATGGAAATGTTTTGTGCCTGATGGAGATGTATAACTGTATCAAATTCTACTATGTCTTGCTATAACAAGGTGATGCTTTTATTTTTTAATGTGGCTTAGCCTATATTAAAAAACCCTCAAACAAAACACTTTTTTGGGTTGTTTTTCTCCAATTATAGAATACTATGATGTAATGTGAAAACAATTTTAATTTATTCTTACTTAGATACTGAATAATTACACTTATTATAAACGTTATACCTACAACCTTAACTTGATAATTTGATACTCTTATTTAATTCTTATATGCTATTTTTGCATTTATATTTAACACACTTAATATATCCGACGTCTCAGCATTTTTTATTTATTTATTTACACTGTGGTTATATGTTATATTGTACTGTGTTTGACGTACACATTTGTACACATTTCTCCTATTTTTTATATTTCTTATTTCTATTTCTTATTCTTTTTTATATACTTTTTTTCCCTTTTTTTCCTACATATATTGTGTTATACTGTGTATTGTAGCATTATGTACATAATATACATGTTGCATAATCCTTTATTTTTATTTTCAAACATTTCTTTATACTTTTTCTCCAATTATAGAATACTGTGATCTAATGTGAAAACCAGTTGCTTTTATTTTTACTTACATACTGACTAATTACACTTATTTTAAACGTTATACCTACAACCTTAACTTGATAATTTGATACTGTTATTTAATTCTTATTTATGCTTTTTTTGCATTTATATTTAACACACTTAATATATCCCACTTCTTAGCATTTTGTATTTACTTATTTTTGGTTATATAATATATTTTGTTTGACGTACACATTCGTACATATTTCTCATATTTCTTATATTTCTTATTTTTATTTCTTATTCTTTTTTATTTTAATTTTATTTTTATACATATATCGTGTTCTACTGTATATTGTAGCTTTTATGTACATAATTTACATGTTGCATACTCCTTTATTTTTATTTTCTTATTCTTTTGTATATACTTATTTTTAATTTTTTTTGCATACATATATTGTGTTATACTGTATATTGTAGCATTATGTACATAATTTACATGTTGCATACTCCTTTTATTTTTATTTCCATACATTTCTTTATACTTATATATAAGAGCAACTGTAACTGTTTTCCTCCTGGGGATCAATAAAGTACTAGTATTTCTCATATTCTGATTAGGGGTTTAAACGTAAAGCGTTTACAGGTGTTGACCACTGAGTGTCGCTGTCTGTAGATTTGAAACACTTTCTGGCAGCAGCGGCGCAGAGACGTCGCATTCTCTGATTGGCTGCTGGTCGCTGGGGTCAAACAGCACTCCGCATGCGCAGATGGCCCTTTTTTCGGTTCGTAGACTGAAATCTGTCAGATCAGCGGAGCTTCAGCCTACATTCACCCTAATACCTCCTAATATTTCACTGTACTTTCTAACCCTAGTCTGCGCTGGAGACTTACATCTAGCTTCAGGTGTTCATCAGGTTTTGGACTGTAACTTTTCGACGTCTGTAGCCGAAAGAAAACAGCAAAGAATGACGAGCACTTTAAAGCGGAAAGAAGAAAGTCATCTGCTGAATGGGGGTGTAAAACAGCCCACATGGAGCAAAGCCTTCAACAGTACTGCTGTCTGGGAGGAGAAGGTCAGTCAACTGCCCTTTTAAAACGCAGCCCAGTCGTTATGTTGTCGCTATTAGTTGCTGCAAAGTTATTAATAAACCTAATTTGTTATCAAGGTGTTCATAAAGACGGGTGGCTTGGAGCTAGCTGCCATGCTAAGGATTAATGTGGCTGTGTTAGCTGTCAAACCGACTAAATAATACCATTAATTTAGGCTTTTTATCAAAATAAAACCATGAAGTCGACGAGATGTGAATGATGCTGGGTTTAATGACTTTCTACTCATTGTAATTCAAAGGGATCAAGTCAATAAAAGGCCTTTTCAATCATATTCACTCACACTAAAGTAGTCTAGGATTACAACTAACTATTCATTAATAATCATTCTCTGATTCCAGCTTCTTAAATGTGAATATGTTCTGGTTTCTTTACTCCTCTATGACAGTAAAGCTTAATATATTTGAGTTGTGGACAAAACAAGACATTTAATGACTTTCTACTCATTGTAATTCAAAGGGATCAAGTCAATAAAAAGGCCTTCAATCATATTCACTCACCCTTTAAGTAGTCTAGGATTACAACTAAGTATTCATTAGTCAACACTGAGTTTCAGCTTCTCAAATGTGAATATTTTCTGGTTTCTTTACTCCTTCTATGACAGTAAACCGCATATCTTTGAGTTGTGGACAAAACAAGACATTTGATGACATCATCACCATTTTATAGACCAAACAACTAATCGATTAATCGAGAAAATAATCAACAGATTCATCCAGAAATTGGAAATAATTGTTAGTTGCAGGCCTTATTTTCAGTTGATTAATAGTCACTCTTGCTGTTTTCCACATTACTTTGTGTTTCCCCTTACTGTAACCTGATCCCCCCACCAGTCATCTCAGCAGCACCTAACCATAGCCTAAGTTAACCTAAACAAAGCCCTGACCCCACACCACAGAGGTCAGCACCACCATTTTAGAAACATAATTTTAGGAAACATCAGAAAGAGAACATCCAATTAAGGGGATTGTAATGCCTTATACAAAGTCAGCATTGGCATTTACATATTTTCAATCAAGTTATTTTTTCTTTAAATCTGTATTTTCTTTTACAGGACGAGTTTTTAGATGTGATTTACTGGCTACGGCAAATTATTGCAGTAATCCTTGGTGTGATATGGGGTGTCGCACCGTTGAAAGGATTCCTGGGAATAGCCATGTAAGTATTCTGTGCAGCCTGTCTCAACATTATATCTTCAACTCGTGGTCTCTACACCATGTCTGATTGTACCAAAGAAAAAGACTGAAAAGTTAACATGTTCTTGTGTTTGCCTTGTTAGATTCTGCATCATCAACGCTGGCGTCCTGTATGTATACTTCAGCAGCTTTCAGCAGATTGATGAGGAAGAGTATGGTGGCACGTGGGAACTCACCAAAGAAGGCTTCATGACATCTTTTGCTCTGTTTCTGGTGGGGATGCTAATATTCATTAAATTATATAGATTTTTTTTACAACTTATGGTATATCCTGTTAGGCTTTCTTTAGAAATAGAGGTTCAAAATATGACCCAGTTGTTTCGCTGTGTTCTCAGAGTGGAGAGTGTAAAGACGAGTATACTATATGATAATAGTTAATTCATGTTGGATGTCAGATTCAGTAGCATCATGACATCTTATGTGTTATCTTACTTCAGTTTTAAATTAAACAAGACTTCATGTATTCTCTATATGTTTACTTCTTGACCAGGATTTTGATGGTTTCAGTCTGAGTTAAATACAGAACAGAATTTTATTCATACTGACAGAAATTTGCAAGTTCAGGTTTCAAGTTGTTTAAGTGTGTACCAATCAAAGACTGGACATGTTTAGGATCCTAAATTTATCACATTTCATGATTTAAAAAAATAAATAAAAGTTTCACTGCATCTGTAACATGCAGAGAAGTACTTCACATGTGTGAGCACTTACTGAGAATAGATGTGAGAAATGAACCACACCTCTATAGGCCCCTTTACTCGGTTTTGGGCTGCCCCAAACAAAAGACAATCATAAGTGAAATGTGGTGACATTTTTGGTCGTCAAGACAAGTCCACTTGCACAGTGACATGCAATGTATAGGCGCTCAAAGAGATAGTGTGGGTGTTTTGAAGTGGGGTTGTATGAGGTACTTATCCATAGTCGGTGTATTTCCTGCAGTAGATGACGGTCTCTCTAAGCCCCCGGCTTAGAGAATCTGCCAGGAGTACTAGAATGGAAGAAAAGCAGTGGATGGGGCCGGCAGCAAAACATATTTTAGCAACCTAAAAGAAATACTCATCTAAAAAAATCAATATCAGTTTAAGTGTACGCTATATTTAGAATGTTTTCGCTGGCTTACCTTGCCTTGAGTCAGCTATACAATCTATGTTTCCAATGGGGAACTGAAGCCATTATCTATGCTCTCACCAAAGCAACCAGACTCCAGTGGGAAAAAAATAATAATTTTACCTCTACCAATGTTCTTGTTGCTGGTCTACCGCTGCCTCGATCAGCGAGAGGGAACACGGGTAGAAGTAAAATTAAAAAAATTTTCAATTGAGTCTGGTAGCTTTGGTGAGAGCAGTTTCTTGTCCGAAAGGACTGTCTGATGGCAAAGGTAAAGCGGTAAAAATATTCTAAATATAGCGTACACTTAAACTTATATTGATTTCTTTTAGGTGGCTAAAATATGTTTTGCTGCCAGCCCCAGCCACAGCAGTACATTGCTTTGCTCCAGTGTCTGTACTCCTGTCTGTTTTTCCAAGCTGGGGGCGTGCTGACCGTCATCTACTGTAGGAAATACATTGACTATGGATAAGTACCTCATACAACCCCACTTCAAAAAACCCAAACTATCCCTTTAAGTCCTCAGTCCTACATGAGATCTTAATTCTCATTTTAAGACCAGATTTGTGTTTGTTGTTTTCAGGATTTGGGGTTAGTTGGTGTTTTTGTTTCTGTTCAGCCTATTATTAATTGGCTTATAATGAGTTCACTGTGCTTACCGCTATAAAATCAATCTGCTGTTTGCAAAGCATATGATTTGATCATTGGTGTCTAATCTGTAGTTTTTTTTTTTCTCTTTACCAGGTCGTGTGGATAATCTTTTACACAGCTCTACATTTTGACTGAGAGGAACCCATAGGACACTATATACGAACATTTCTGTTGAAGTAAATTGTCAAGACAGAGGAACTCCATGGCTTGAGGGGTGTCAATGCTCCTACATACAGTATGACTTTTCAGTGTGAAGCTCATCATGGGAATTCTAGTTCGATGAACAAGATCCTGCAAGACCACCGTGATGAACATGTTCAAACAATGTACATCTCCCTTATTTGGGGGTTCCTTTTTTAAGGCACCCGTCATTACACTTCCCATGTTTATATTTCCTTCCTCACTTCATCGTCATCACCTAAAACACTAACGTATAGTTCAGCTGAGATTGGTTGCAGGAAGAGAACCTTTATGTAAATCACAATAGGGATTCTTTAGTATTTGTTGGTTTACTCTAGGACCTTTCTTCTGTTTCAGAAGAGTGACATGAACGCAGATTTTAGACTGTAAACAACCAGTATGTGCATTCATCCCAGTTGATGACAAAGTGTCATCATATAGTTGTTGGGGTTCAATTAGTCCATGAGTGTGAAGTGTTACCTTTTTTAATTTAGGGACAAAACGCACTACATTGGATGTATTAAACTACCAGTAAAGGATTGTTCATGTGGCTTCACTGTTAAATCATCACTCTGAAATTTCACTCCAAGATGATATGTTTGCCTTTTTAAGCAAATAACCTGATAAATTACTAAAATTAGTAAAATAATTAGTTAAAGAGTGGCATGGCAGTAAAGCACATTATATGTTATTATTAAGGTTACCAGCTACAGTATGTGTCTGTCATGTTTTCGAAATATTGAGCGGTGACTCAGAGCTTCCATGTTTTTTGTTCTGTTTTGCTCACTGGATATAAACATAGCATTTTTGAATAAAATCTGTCAATTGTAATTTCTTCTAAAGGGTCTGGTGTCCAACAAATGTGAAAGGTCGTAGCCAACCACAGCTGAAATATCACTTGTGCTAATTTTAACATCAAAAACAAATGCTGGTTGGTAAGATACACATATCAGCTGATATCCAATCTCGCTGACAGTATCTGCGTGTCGTATCAACGTCAGGATCTAATCTGTCCAATCCAAATGATTTTCTCAAAGCAAAGAGGGAGGAAACATGCATGCCGTTTTCAGATGCAAATGTTCACAGATTTAAGCTAAAAACTGGTCTGTGCACTGCCATGACTTACTGTTCGTACACCTAGATGTCATTTATTAGTGGCATTAGCTAGGAGGGTAGAAATAATTTAAATTTTATTACTTTATTCTCACACGTAGCTTCGAGATCAAAGTCTTACCTGTTGTTTTGAAATTAATTTAAATTTGTCTGTAAATTATGTACAATGTCCCTTTTGTCAAACCCACCTTGTATTACACAAATTTATTTGTGCTTATGTTATATCTTATTTGATGTAACATATATCTCAGTATTTTATAGTGAAGAACTTTTAAAAGCAGTTCTTGCAAAGTTATTGTAATGATATGATGTAAGGATTGTATTTTCTGATCAAATCTTTTGGGAATCATTAAACATGGGCTTTATTTGGCCTCCATTTTCAAAGAGATGGTATCTGTGTTTTTTATTGAAGTGTAGAAGATATTTTAGCGTGCTTTTGTCAGATGATTAATTCAGTGACTGGTTAAGACTTGCATGGGCCTTCGCTTTGGAGTGTGAGCTGGTGTTACTAAGATGCAGATTTTAGGAGGAAAAATAGGAGCAGTATATACAGTATTGACAAACAGACTATTAACAAAATTGCACAAGTGGAAAATATATAAAATAAAATAAAATAAAGTCACATAAAACATGCCAGGAATAAATAAGTAATAATAACTTAAGTAAAGACATTAAAATATATTGACATCATTATTTTTTTCGTCGGTGATAATTTAGGTAAATAATATATATAAAGGTCATAAAGGGATAAATAAAAACAAATACATATAAAATTAAATAAAATAAAGTAGCATAAAACATGTCAGGAATAAATAAATAACAGTAACTTACGTAAAGATAGTAAAACATATTTACATCATTCATAAAATCGTCGTCATGACGTTGTCCACGCGGAAGAAGAAAAGTGTGACGACGTAAAGCCATATTTAAAAAAAAAAGAAAAGAAATAAAAGTGACGTAAAACCAAAGATGGCGGCTCCCCTCTCCACGATGAAATTTTGGAAGCCGGGTAAGTCCTGAAAACACAATAAATACTGCATTTAATATAATTGTTTCGAGTTCATATGTATTAACGTTCAGCTGGGAATAAAGTTACGTCAGTCTCGGTTTGACTTGAGCCTCGTGCAGAGCAGCTGCGTGACGTCTGTTGCCCCGGTAACGTTTACCGTGTTAACGTTAAGCTCTGCGGAATCACAGTAGTTACCCTGCCAACATGAAACACACAAAGGCTGTGAAGCAGAAAGTACCACAGCTGCGTGAATACATGTGGTCTAAACTGCACTAGTGAAGCGCTTTCATCGCCTATATCTGCTTCATTTTAAAGCCAGGGGCATTGCAAGCAGACCAGACATTTTGATTGAAATACAACAAACATACAGAATTCAAATGATGGACCTTACAGTAATATTGTTATGAATACCAGCACACATATAGGGGGCAAAGGAAATTAAATGGTAGATAAGGTTGCAAAGAAGGCTACTAAAAAATAACGACATTGATTTGAGAGTTAGCTTCAGCAAAACAGAAATAATAAATAAGACTGAGGGAGAAGTGACAAAAGCAATGGGAGGAAGAGAGGAAAGGATGATGGTTTACAGAGTTCAAAGGAAAGTGGGATAAATGAGGTGAAGGAACAGGAGAGATGAGACAATATATCAAGACTTAGACACATTGGACTAAACAGCACATTATTTAAAATAGGTAAACAGGACACAGGTAGATGTAATTATTGTGGACAAGAGGAAACAGATGGAGCATGTAATGTTGCATTGTGAGAGATGTCAGGAAGAAAGAAAGCATTTGAGTCAAAGAGATTAAAGTGCACTTTGATTTAATAGATATTCTACAAACGAACTCACTAAATGAGTGTTATAGAACATTATTTCAGTATCTTAGACAAATTAATATGATTGGGAAAATATGAGGTTGTTTGTTTTCTTTTTCTTTTCTTTTCTTTTTTTGGGATATAGTAATTATTAGCCACAATGATCCACACTCCATACCAGTTAGTGGCGGTAATGCACCAAATCGTCGTTTGCCAACCGCCAATAAACCTTAAAAAAGAAGAAGAAGAAGAAGGGGCATTGCACTATATAAAGCATGGCTGCCTCAGCCTGCTTCCATCTAAATAAAACATCTAATCTTCACCTCCACCATCTGTTTCTGCTCCAGGCTCCGAGGCTCCGGGGATCTCAGAGGAGCGGGAGCTCAACACGGAGACCACCGGCTCCCCCATCATCTTCAATCCGCACACAGCCCTCTCCATAGAGAAGCAGCGGCAGAAACTACCCGTGTTCAAGGTTTTCACATGGCTTCTTGAAACATGCATATAGATAATAACATTTAGTGTCAGGAGTTGGTGGAGTGTGGGGTTGAAACTTGAACTTTTGTTGTTGTTGATTGTGTCCTATTCAGCACAGAAACAACATCTTATACTTGGTGGAGAGCTTCCAGACTGTCATTATAGTTGGTGAGACAGGATGTGGGAAGACAACGCAGTTACCTCAGGTCAGTATAATTTTTTTTTTTAAATTATTTTATTTAAAAGGGACCATGTACAGTTTAAAACATAAATGTCCTCATTTGATGCACCATACCAGATTATAGCTTTAAGCTAATTCACATCTGTAAGTCTCTTGGCAGGTCAAGACAAAGAAACATATTACATTCATACAAGAAAGAACATACAAAACGCACAATACACAGCTACACACAATAGCACATCACAAAGTGTGAGACCATGGAGTTGGAATAAAGATCAGTGAGTACAGAGCTGAGAAGTTTTCAATTTTGGTTATATTTAAAAAAAAAACGGTGTAAAATGAGTGAGAACTGGTATGCAGCATTTATTTGCCTAATCCGAAAAGGGCAAAAATATCCTCAAAGTCACAATGAATCTAACATTGCCGCAGTCGACTGATACCCTTCATGTGGTTTATCACCCACACTGGTTTTACATGACCTTGTCTTGATGCTTAGTAGCCTTTTTTTTAGCATGGTTTGGACCACATCAGATAATTTATGCAAAGTCTGCAACATCAGTGTTTCTGTCTCATTCTTCTCTTTTCATGCGACTCCTTTCAGTACCTGCTGGAGGCTGGCTGGGCCACGGAGGGGAAGGTGATTGGAGTGACACAGCCTCGGCGCGTGGCTGCTATCTCTGTAAGACCTCTACTGATGTCCTTCGTCATTTCACTGAAAGAAATTTAGCCCACACTGAAGGACACGTGCCTATTTTCCCCCCTCTTTCCTGCTGATAGGTAGCTAACCGTGTAGCAGAGGAGCGGGGGGCCCTGGTGGGACATGAGGTGGGCTACACCATCCGATTTGATGACTGCTCTGATCCCCACGCCACGAGGATAAAGGTATTCCCCGCCAGATGTTCTAAAGTCTTCATCACAAGCTGTCCCCGTGTTTGGTTTCCTTTCAGTACTTAATTGTACCTGTGTGCTTCAGTTTCTTACAGACGGCATGCTGGTGCGGGAGATGATGGCTGATCCCCTTTTGAAAAAATACAGGTACGTGATTGTAATTAAGGTATTATGTGTGCATAAGCAATGTCCCAGTAAGCTGTGATCCAGCACAAACAATACCAAGACCCTAAAACTGAAGCAGATAAATGGAATTACAGGGTAAGCTATTTTCCCATTTTTTGTGTCTAAGTGACTAATGGGGACAATGCTTTCTGAAATTGGTCCAGTATTGAGGGAGAGCGCTGTAACCAGCAGCATCAAAACGAGCTTTGATGGCAAGTGATCAGTGTCAATGTAACGTTACATCCACTAAAAGTGCTTGTTTTTGCCACTGACGGGCTCAGATTGTTATTATGAGTGTCTGACAACATTATGGAAAAGACCCTACAGAGAAATGAAACATTTTTCTTACCTTTTGCTTGATCCAGTCTGTTTGTTATTGTGTGTCTCACTTTGAGAAGCCTCGCTATTAATCTTGCGACGCATCTACATTGTCTAAATCATTTAAATATGCAGCAATGACACTGAAAATATTTTGCACAACACTAAGCTACGCTTTCTGTACTCCAACACAACAAACTCTGACAACACCGGTGTCCCGTGGCACTACTCTCTGAATATCCGTATACTCTGCTCAAGTAAATACGGACGGCCATCGAATTCAAAGACCACATCCACATTGAAATCATCTAAATAATCAGCCATGACATTTAAGATATTTTAGATAACACTCAGCTACGCTTTCTGTACTCCAACACAACAAACTCTGCCTGGCTGGCACTCGCGTTTCCACCATGGATGTATTCCACTATTCCACCGTTGTCTTCCGGCAACAGGTCACCTCGTCACCTCGCCAGATTTCAGAATGAGACTTCTCCTTTGAGCGAGACTCTTCCCATAATGTCAGAAACAAATCAGAGCCTGTCACGGCAAAAACAAGCACTTTTAGTGGACGTAAATGACTGTGCCAGCTTGCCCCGATAGCACCATGTTGCAGCTCGTGAACAGCTGTCGTCTACAGTGTTCTACCTCAATACTGGACCAGTTTCAGAATTTTTTGTCCCCATTAGTCAGTTAGACACAAAAAACATGGGAAAATAGGGTCCAGGGTGAAAAATACAGAAGTTACCCTTTAAGCTTTTCCTGCTTAAAGGAATGTCTTCTGTGAAAAAGACCAATTGTTATTTGAAATGTAAACATGCTTTTGTTATAAAAACTGGTTTGGATTCACTCTATGTATGTTTTTTTTGCTGTTATCCTCAGTGTGTTGATGCTGGATGAAGCACATGAGAGAACCCTGTATACAGACATAGCCATTGGTCTACTAAAGAAGGTAATTCCAGCTGATTCTGTCAGTGAAACAATTTGTCCTTTACTAGCATGAAAATAATACTTGAAAGTTGTGACTTCTGACTCTACTCCTCTGTTCCTTCTGTTTTGTGTGCTCCTGATTCTTCTGTAGATTCAGAAAAAGCGGCGAGACCTGCGGCTGATTGTGGCCTCTGCCACTCTGGATGCCAAGGTGACTGCATCATTAAGATGAAGAGATATGCTTGATTAGCGAGAACAGAGAGAAAACAAAGACGGAGAGGGGAAAAGTTGATGCCGGGTCAGATCACATTGTACTGACATCTGCGCTACACTGATGAAAGAAAAGACACAATCAGGCCACGGCTGCGCTCAGCATTAAACAAGTCAGCTGAAATGCTCTATCAGACATCTACTGAATTTTCTGTTTAAAAATAATTTTATCCACACATGCAAATTAGTTATACTGCAGCAGTAAGTTGCATACATTTTAAAGATGCCAGATGGAGGCTTTGCTTTGTTGCTGCAAAGGAAAATACCAGCTGATAAAAAGAATATTAACTTCCACTTTAAATATAATCATGTTCTTTGTATTATAACTGGCAAATATCCCTTTTCATGATTAATATGCTGTAATATCACCTTCATCTGAAGAAATTCCATGACTTCTTCAACCTGAACGAGTCCGGCGATCCCAACAAGGACACGTGTGGAATTCTGACAGTGGAGGGACGCACCTTTCCAGTGGACGTCTTCTACACCGTCAGGTAGTCAACACACATGATCCAGACTGAGGTGAACGGACTGAAATGGTGCATCATTTAACTACTGAAGTGTCTTTTGTTTGTTTTCAGTCCTGTGCCAGACTACGTGAAGGCCACAGTGGAGACGGTGCTGAAGATCCATGAGACAGAGGATGACGGAGATGTCCTGGCTTTTCTTACTGGGCAGGTTAGTGGCTATATCTGTAATACTACTCAACCTTTATTACTATATTCTAGCGTGGCCTGTCTTTATTCTCTCTCTTTGTTGTCTTCTTATCATCTTCTTGTATTTTCTCCCTCAGGAAGAGGTGGAGAAGGTGGTGTCCCTTCTGCAGGAGCAGGCCAGGACTCTGTCCCGATACGGCATGAAGAAACACCTGAAAATCTTACCCATGTACTCTGGGCTTCCTTACGCTGAGCAGATGAAGGTCTTTGAGAGGATGCCCTCCTCTGTTCGCAAGGTAAACGTGCTGCATCTGTTTTCATTACGGCGGTCCTCGACCAAAGAAATTGTTAGTCGACTAACACTCATATGATTTTGACGACTAGTCGATTAGTTGATTCAGTTGACAGATCTGTGAAACTGAGTTCCTCCACAAAGAATCTCACAAAAACACCACCTTAAATCTTGTGTTACCAGAGATGTGCTCATAAGTGTCTTAGCAATATGTCATTCAGCCTGAAAAAAGCATTAAAAAATGTCTAATCGGCTAAAGAAATCTTAGTTGACTAAGACCAAATCAACCATTAATCAGCTAAGTTGATTAGTCTTACAAGTCTCAGTTTGCATTTTGACTATTTGATATCCAAGCAATACCAAAAAGCATACTGAAATCAGACTGAATTGCAATTTCTTTTCACTTCTTTCATTACACTTGAATTGTTGATATGAAGGCGGCGATTCAAAGGTCTGGAACCGGCTAACCTAAAAAATTCTAAATAAATACATTTCTTAACATTTATTTTTAGTGGATTTATTTGAATTAATGGAACAAGAAAAGTAATTGTCATGGATATCCATTTATCACAGCCCATATTTGTTGCACCTCTCAACAAAACCTTTTTTTTTTTTACATAAGTATTTTGGGCTGTATATAAAATGGCAGAGATGCTAATTAATAGCACACAAAATTATGTAAAATCGTGACTTCCAGATATGGTCTCTGTTGCAGGTAAATCAACCATATGTGAAGTGAAGACATCATTCCGATAAAAATGCGATTAATCACGATTAAATATTCTAATCAGCCCTAATTTAAAGGTATCTTAAATTTAGTTGTGACTAGTACAATAAAAGTTGTAGATATCTGGAAATACAATTACTACTAGTAAGAATATTATTGTGGATATCTTTACTTATCTCTAAAATGTAATTACAGATAGGAGTGTGGTTCGATTAAGTGTTAAAACGGCATTCGATAACAGGTGTCGACATTCTGATTGTCTTGTGATTCTTCCAGGTTGTGGTGGCCACTAACGTAGCTGAGACCTCCATCACTATAAATGGAGTTGTATTTGTCATCGACTGTGCATTTGTGAAGCTGCGAGCGTACAACCCTCGCACTGCCATCGAATCGCTGGTGGTTACTCCCATCTCCAAGGCCTCAGCCAGCCAGAGGGCTGGGAGAGCCGGACGAAACCGACCTGGGAAGTGCTTTAGACTGTACACAGGTATGTGTGAGTTTGTAGGAATAGTAGAATGATGATATGTGTCGTAGAGGAATTGTGCATTGTTAACATTTGTGGCAAAGTGTTGTAGTTTTATCGTCCTCCCTCCACCCACTCTGCCTGTTTCTCTGTCACTTTCCCTCCCTGTGTTTCTTATTGCTTCTGTTCCTTTCATCAGAGGAGGACTTTGAGAAACTGCCTGCTTCTACTGTGCCAGAGATGCAGCGCAGCAATTTGGCCCCTGTCATCCTGCAGCTCAAAGCATTAGGCATCGACAACGTGCTGCGGTTCAGCTTCCTTTCTGTGAGTGGCTTCTTTGCATCCACGGGGGTGGCTCAGATGTGTTCACCCACTGTGAAAGGAATTGTACTTTACATTTTAATTAGCGAGAATGGCTCCTGGCCTCTGGGGGAAAATGCACAGAAACCATAAAATTAATGCAGTCGTCGTGTGTTTGTGCCTCAAAAGATGTAACGACGAGACTTCCCAAGTGCACCAGATTCTCATTTAATTCTGTCTATCAGAGTAAATATTGTAATTGTTGGACTTAACATGCATTTTAAAAAAACATTTTGAATATATTTTGCAGCCTCCTCCAGCTCAGACCATGGTTCAGGCTCTAGAGCTGCTCTACGCTCTGGGAGGTAAGAAACAAGGCTGTCAGCAGGGCAGTATAGTAAAAAGTGAAACTGTCCTTCAACTGCAACACTACTGTTCAAAAAATATCTTTGTCGGCAAGCATCTACAAGCTGGAGTGTCCTTGCACATGATGCAGATTCTTAACCAGCTGTCTTTTGGCAGGTCTGGACCATTACGGACGTTTGACTGATCCCATGGGCGTGCGGATGGCAGAGTTTCCTCTCAGCCCCATGTTTGCCAAGATGCTCCTCGAGTCAGGAAACTTCGGCTGCTCCAAAGAGATTGTCACCATTGCGGCAATGATGCAGATTCAGAATATATTTGTTGTGCCGCCCAATCAGAAGAAAGCTGCCGTAAGTGAAAACCGGCTTTCAAAAGGAGCATGTTGTATATTTGGCAGAAATGCTTCGTCAGCGTAACAATTATCCCGCTTTTTTTGCTATCTCACCCTGCAGGCCCGAGAGCACAGGAAATTTGCAGTTGCGGAGGGAGACCACCTCACCATGCTGAATGTGTATGAAGCATTCATTAAGGTATGGCATGTGTACGAATATATGTGCAGCGTATAGCTCAGTCGGTGACGGTGATTACAACACTTTAGGCTTGCGAACTCAGCAAAAAGTAAGGGGAAAAGTTGACTCTGATCAAAACCTTTTCCTCTTTCCTGCAGCACCAGAAGAGCTCCCAGTGGTGTCAGGAACACTTCCTCAATTATAAAGGTCTGCTGCGGGCTGTGACAGTACGAGAGCAGCTCCGGCGTCTCATGAACAAGTTTAAGGTGCCGCGGACTTCAAGTGAAGGTTTGTATGTGTCATGTTTATTTCATGTAACATGGGATATAGATCGTTTTTAATCATATAAATGTGTGCTACTTTGAATGCACCCTTTGCATCACTGTCATAACTGATGTAAAAGGGTAATTTGACACATTCATTGCTTCTTTCTTTTGCACACAGGTGACCCTGATGTGATCTTGAAGTGCATTGTATATGGGTTTTTCGCTAATGCAGCCCGCATTCACCATTCTGGTTCCTACCGGTGAGAGTGCCTTCCTGCTGTTTATCACTCTTCTGTTAGATGTGACGTCATTATTTCAGTTTTCGTCCTCTTTTAAATCACATGACTCACTCTTGCATTCGTTCTCTTCTGCCAGGACTTTACGAGACGATCGTGAGCTTCACATCCATCCCAACTCTGTGCTGTTTGGAGAGAAACCTCCAAAATGGTCAGTACTTTTTCTTCTGCAGCAGTGTTACTAATGTGGTGTCTTCTTTTGCTCCCTTGTTCTTGTAAGTGGATGGTGTGCAGATAATTTGCATACATTTGAGACTATCATTTATGCTGTCCGACTTAACCCTTTAATGTTCTGCTCGACTGTTTGGTAGCGCACAATTTGAGTCACTGTATCTTATTTAAAATTGTGTTGGACTGGGCGTCTGGCTAGCTTAGTCGGTAGAGCGGGCG
>CAKALG010014789.1:0-12500 GCA_916700815.1 Helicolenus hilgendorfi | reverse complement strand
GCGCTCGCCTTCACGCTCCAGCGCCTGCACGCCTGAAGAGATGACGGGGAAAGGGAAAGGTGTAGGTTGACGGGCCAAAACAGCTCTTGCATTCACGTAAACACACGGACACATTTTCACAAAAACATAATGCACGCTGCGCATTTGGGTGTGCAAACAGGGGCTGGACATGATAACAGAAACAACTGTACAATATCATGCAATCTCATACAATTCATCTGGCTCCCATAGAGTTAAACACCTCAATAAAAGCAATAAAGCAACACCATTAAGGTGGTTTATATGTACACCAACTGCACAATCAATCTAACACAAATGAGCTCAAGGACACAAACAAGTACATTCATAATAGGCCTATTATACAGTTATATTTATAGCCCTGCAAACACAATATATTTTTCTTGCATTGAAAAAAATTGACGTACAATCTTTTAACATAACCAGTTGGTTGGTTTTGTTTACAGATCTATGGCACAGGCACTACGTATCTTACTGTACATTCCACATTTATTTTCTGCACACGTAAAGCTATACAGCAATAGAATACACCAGTGGTGATGTAGTTTTTTAAGCCAACCAGGAAGTTAGCATCGCCACGGGTTCCCTCGACAAATGGCCAATGGGATTTTCCATTGGGTTTTGGATTATTGCAGAAAGTAAAATCTGTGGCAAACACGAATATTATCTTCACAAATGAACACCACTTTTATGATTTTTGAGGTGTAAATGCAACCGCCAGAAGTAAAAAGCTAACCTTAGGCTATAAATGAACTACACCACAGTCGCATGAGCGCTAGTACACACAACAAGGCTGTAAAGGTGGACGAGTTGGTATGATGATGTTTAGTAGTCTCATTTAGCCACTTGTTAGCAACTGCCTTTTTTAAGGCTTCAAAAATTCATGAATGGGTTATTTCTTAATGCATTTTGTGTTGTAGAACAAAACGTCTCTTAAGCTTGTGTTAACCACACACCTTATTCCAGGCATTTGACTAAAAACACATTCAAAAAACCCATTGACTTCCAGACAATGCAACCGGAAGTGCTAAAATGCTAACTCATTTCCAGGTTTTAGGAAGCATTCCTGTAGCACTCTATGCCTTCACATGGGAGGGGTACGTGTTTAAGGACACTTTTTATGAAAAAAAAAAAAAAACATTAAAAAAATTGCATTTTTTTTTGTCCAGAAAGATGAAAATGTCTGTGCTCAAGGGATAAAGGAACTGAACTCTCTAACTCCTATTTGTGATGGATATGTTCTTTGTTTTTTTTTCCATTGCAGTTGTGATCATGCTTTGGGTGATGCAAACAGGAAATCTAATTTTGCCAAGAAGTCAGTAAGTCAGCTGCAGGCTTCACCTGAGACAGCTGAGCCTCGTGTTTGTAGCCTTAGGTTGTTTTTATTTTGAAGAATCTTCGCCATGAAAAGTCAAGGTGCATTGGGAGTTTATGTTTGCTCTCTAACAAGTGATGTATAACAATTGATGTATAATCACAGGGATTACTTCTGATACTGAGGAAAAAGTATACTTTTGTTGATTATGAATCATTAGATAGGCTTTAAGGTACATTGTGAACAGATAAGAAATGTGCGATTAATCACGATTAACTATGGACAATCATGCAATTAATCGAAATTCAATATTTTAAGCGATCGACAGCCCTAATATATACTGTACATGATCATCTGCAATTGTCTTCTGGGTTTGATTGTCAGACTACCAAGTCTTCTCTGATTACAGTGCTTTTCATTAGCCAACCCTGCCTCTGAGAAATTACATTTCTATACTACTAATTTGCGACTGCAAATATGTTTAAAAGAAAAGTAATGTCACATGGATTATGCTTTTAGCAACATAATGAGGAAATGTTTCAAATGAACGTATCTGCAAACTCACAAAATGTTCAAACAATGTGCCAAATTTTCACATTTCGAATTTTGTTTACCTCCATATGTGCTTTTGTAATACACATCCCCTCATTAGCTTAACCACATGTGGAATGCAAATCCCAGTCTCCAGGGTCAGAGCCCTACGCTTCGTACACCCACCATTCACCCACGACCAATGTTCACCTCTCTATGTGTTTTCTACATCTGTGCAGCCAGGAAAAAAAGTGCTGCAAAACAAAACAAGAACTACAAGACTTGAATGTACAGCAAGGAAGCTTTCAAAACATTCCTCAAAGAAAATTAAATAAAAGTGAAAAGAACGTTGTTTAGTGAGATGAATGCCCATTTCAAGCAGGTTTCAAGGCTCTGCAAATTGTTTTTCTTTTTATATATTAGAATGAATAGGCACTGATAGCTTCCTGGAATGAGGGAAGCAACGGCATAAATATTTGCATTAGCTGTACAGGGTTTAATGACCTTGATGGGCCAAAACATCAGTGAATGATTTCAATTATATGGAGCACATCAATATGTTCCGGTGCCTATTCAGTGTGTTTCTATTAATTGTTGTGTGGGTTGCCCCTTGACTCACTCTGGTGCAACCTCGTCTGTCTTCAGTCTGTACGGTCTGTTGTATCAACGAAATAAACTCAATCACCCTCTTTTTATTGTGGGAGATAATCTTTTCATTCATTCAAATACATGTCTAATAGTGAGGATTTGAGAGCACTTGATCTGCTCTTTGGGTGTTCCAGCTAGCTGAATAAAAGATAAAGATTAACATTTGAAATTCATAAAAGGGGAACAAAAATAATAATAATTTTAAATGTTACCCAAAATGATTTCAATCTCATTGAATTGGGACCAGATTTGCCAGATTTCATAGATTTGTTGTCAGATTCCAAGGTGAATTTGAATACAAGGACAAGCATCATGTCAGTGACTGAACAGATTGCTCATGCCTGATCCAGCATGTGGACCGCCTGAGCTGGTGGGTGAATCTGGCTCTGCAACGTGGAAAACATGATGATGAAGTTTGATGTCTCAACAAACATTGTTTTGTAAGTTAAAAATAATTAGATGTGATTAAATAACCCGTATCACCACACACAAGTACACGCACAATAATACAACAGGCATGTAAACTCAACATCAAGGTACTTTTTAGTATCTTAAAATGAGAGTCATGAACCAAAAATGAAGGAATATAGTCAAAAGCATGAAGTGACTAATTACAAGCCTTAAGCCTTTTGCTTTGGTCAGTTTTATTACTGGCATACACTCTCAAGCACATAACAATTTCAACCTCAAGCAAAAGGCAATTTAAATGTAGTGTGGCGTGACAGTTTTAATGAAATGTTCCTCGCTTTTAGGAAGCAACACTTGAAAACAAGGTCTCCAAAACAATCACAAATAATTTAATGAGAAATCGGTTTTCGGTTGGTTCTTTGGCACATTACATGTCACATTTTGGTTATAAGCCACACTTTCAGCGTGGCTCTAGGGATGCCAATGACGGTTGGTCCACCACTTTGGTTGAAACTTAAATACTTCAGCAACTATAAGATGGATTGGCAAGCCATTTTGGAAAGACATTGTTGTGATCCTCAGAGGATGAATCTTACAGACTTTGTGAATTCTCTGACTTAAATGGCCAGTATGTAGGATTTACTGAATACCCCTCCAATCACCCCTCCCTTCCTCATGCAAGTTGGACAGCTACGGTTGTCTTGGTAATGTAAAAATGTGAAAGGCTCTCTCTAGAGCCAGTGTTTGGTTCATCCATTCTGGGCAACTGTAGAAACATGGCGGTGCAACATGTGGGACTCCGTGAAGAGGACCCACTCCCTATGTAGATATGAAGGGCTCATTCTAAGCGAAGACTCAACAATCCCTTAAGTTTCAGGTGATTATTCACTAAAGAAAACAGTTATGAATAGTATGTTCCATTTAAAGAAAAAATGTGCTTCTTCAAAAACACTTCAATAAACACTTTCATGAAATGGATCCAGGCTGATGAAGCTGATATGCTCTCATCTCCTTCACATCCATTAATTTCCATTAAAGCACATAATGTACCTAATACAATGAGTTTCACACATGACTCACTGGCAGTTTTCTTTCTCTTAGCATCTGTCGAACCTGTATGTGCTGTATATGACCTATTATATATGAACCAGCCATCGGCCTTTGTATTACTCATTGCTGAGTGAATGATCAGTTTCTACATTTACTTCAAAAGTCTGCAGTTTAGACTGTACAATCATTTTATAGTTATATACATAACAAACGTAATTTACAGTGAACTTTAAAAAACTAAAATGCCTTACAAAAAGATCAAATTAACAAACATATAAACAGATACAAACATTTGTACATGCTCGTACATGCACAAGCTCGTTTAAAAGTTTTAAAAGTGATTTAAGAAGAGGGAAAAGAGTTTGCTGCCCTGATCTCCTCAGGCAAGTCATTTGGAAAGTTAAGGAGTGTTAAAAGGGTCTATAACCTTTGTGTTTAAGTCCAGATCTTGGAACAATGACAAGAGAAATGTCTGAGGATCTCAGGCAGCAAGGGGGAACAGAAGGTGACGAAAGGTCAGACAGATAACCTGTGGCAGGGCACCTTTGGGTTTTGATAGTAATGAGTGAAATCCACAGGGAGCCAGTGCATAGATGTGAGGATCAGTGAAATATCATCTTGTTTCTTAGCTGGCAGCCAAATTTTTTAACGAGTTGAAGAAATGAAAGAGATTCTGTCACTGATGCCAGAGCAGTGAGTTTCAGTAGTCCGGTCAGAAAGTAATGAAAAAAAGGTTTCAAGGTTGAAATACTGCAGAAAACAAAAATGAACCATCGATTCTACATCACTAATCTCTATAATGCAGAATCTGTAGGCAACGGGACGAGACTTTGGCATTGGAAGCGTTCTGGTTTCCGCTTGTAGTCTGAGTAGTATTGACCAATCACGTTCGAGCGGGCTTTGGTTGAATGCCAAAATTCAGTCCCAGAACCTACCGGATATCGTCTAACAACGATTTTGCTTTTTATTGATTTAAAATTAGCTTGTAAACTGGCTACTTGTGTGAAACAGTTCGGTCGTACACATCGTCTCTCAACTCCAATTCAAGTCTCACATCTCAAGTTGCTGTAAACAATGAGAAGCGTGCAGAAAAGGAAGTCTTGGCCAGGGTATTCACTGGCTACATCGGAACCCCCAGAAATACAGCTCATTGACCCCAGAGGCTTATCTGAGATGAACTTCTTGGAGGAAGAGAGTTCCATCATCTGTAGATGGTGTTAGCGTCATCGTCTTGTGGTCAACTGCGTTAGCTACGCCCCGTCTCTCTTTCTGCTTCCCAGTTGGCATTGCGTGTCTACTTGCAGCACATATCACGCATTGACGCAGAAGATTGCCAGAGTCAGAGACAGACAGGGAGAGACAGGAAAAGCCATGTCTTGGCCCATTGTCGGGACCCGTTGGGTTTGGGTCAGGTTGCTGAGCTCTAATATAGCCAAACAGTGTATCAAGCTCTGAATAATTGTATGCCATACTGGTGCTCAAAGTGATGGGGGAGGAGGGGTTGTCGCTGTCAGTGTCTATAAAAGTAAGAAATGGATACAGTCCGAGAGAGACAGACTGTTAAAGAAGATATCTGTGAGTGACAGTCAGTTAGTTTGGAAAGTGGGAAAAAGGAGGATGACCTTTTATGTGAGGAGAGGTGTCAGCTCCAGGAGGAGCAGGAAAGGGGACGGTGTCTCCTTCGCTTCAGTGACTTCCCTTCTCCTGTACAAGAAAGCTGTCGGCCATCTTCCAAGAGGACTCTCTTTCACTCTTTCACTCAATCTCCCTTTTATCTTTCTGCCTATCTGCCACCTCACTCCCCTTTCACTCTTTTCTATATGCAGTGTCTACCTAACTCCCTTACCCATCCCTCCCTTCTCTCTGTCAGCCAACGTTAAATCAGATAGATTGCAGGTGTTTCCGCTGTGAAGGAGGATTCACTGCTGCTGTATGCCTGCAACCTCTCAGCGTGACACAGCGCCTCCCAATTTACTGTGTCGCAATTTATCCACAGACCCCTAAACATACTTAAACAGCATTTATGCATGCAGGCCTTATGGTTATCCTATTTATCATAAACCCCTACCTCGGCATTAATTCTGAGGTGTGATTAACTAAAAACGCCGCCGTCGGTGGGCATATAAAGTCTCGCAATGAACTGCCCAACTTCATCCACTGCCCATTCAGCGGCAGCGATATTACTCAAGCGGCCAATCTGTGATTATTCTGAATTCATTTACCGCAGGCTTTTTAGCAAGAGACGAGATGTATCCGCGCTGCATACGATTTACTATCTCGCCCCGCTGTGTTTTCAGGCACATTTTTCCTCCCTGTATCCTCAAACTGGCAGCTGCTATCAGTAAATGGCACCAACCTTTCTCGGCGGGGTGAAAATGACTACCTTGTGAGCGTTCCACAGGCCTCAGCCCTCTCCCAAGATGGTAGTTAAAAAAACGATGTTGACCTATGCGCGGCCTCAGGACTGTATATCTCAGCCAGAACAGCACGCAGGAAATAATCCCCCCAGTTTTGAATTATTATGTGTCCCAAGGTCCCTAAATGGATTTTCTAAGGAGCAATGCAAGCCTGTAGACTATTTTGCTTTGTTGGTGGTTTTTTTTCCCCCTCTTTTATTGATTTTAATATTACCTAGACTTCCATAATCCCACTTATACAATTCGATTTATCCTCACTCTTCCAGCGTTGCAGAACGACACTGATTAATTGAGTCTCTATTGACAGGTCTCAATTAATTGGATGGAGCACTGGATTCTTACTGTACAAAACTCATTAATAGCCTTCTCTATATCAAGGATATTGCACTGATGGATGACTGAGGTCTGGCCTTTTAAGATCACAACAGTAAACAATCTGGTTGAGACCATCGTGACATTTCCAAACCAAGCCTTTTCTTCATTTTCAGTGTCTGTCTGTGGGAGCAGGGTTCTATATAAAACAATATCCCTGTTCTGGCTCTGTCCTCACAAGCTCTCAAAGGTCAGCCTGGACAACAGCAAATGCTCTAATTATATTTTGTTGAAAATAAAAATGTCTAGGGACCGCAGTTCTAGCCACATTGTAGCTGCTGCAAATAGGTGTTTGTCTGCATTAGGGTTAAGGTTCAGTCTGAAATTGCTTCAGTTTCATGGGGATCTCAGAGTTTTGACCCTACCAAGACAGGTGCTGCTTAAGAGTTGCTGATTGCTCTGTGCTTTTTTTTTTGTTGTTTTTTTTTTCCTCTTCACATGCTTGCACTGTGATACTTATGCTCTCACAAAATGGGAAGCAGCAGCAAATTTCCACATCAGAAGTACCCTGCGTCCTCCCTCCTTGATGTCTTGTTGTCTTCATGTTGCAAACTATTCGTGTATTTTCCCTCGGGTGAAGTTTGCAAAATCATGCGTAAAATACAAAAAAAAAAGGGCAGGCACAAAGAGGCAAAAACAGAAATCAATAAAAAATGTTTCAAAGGGGGCACCAAGGAGGAGAAGTTCAAAACAAGTCAAAAAGTCTGATCTCCCATAATTCTCTTTGCAACAGTTTTCCGAGACTTGGTAGCAGAAGTTTGGCAGCAACCCTCAGTTCAATGATGCCTCTGTTGCTAAAACGAGTTTGATATGCTGAAATAAACTGCCAGAGTTGCATTTTGTATTCAGTAACAGAGTGCTGCTTTGTCCTTTGCACAATGTGAAATAATTAAACCGAAACTGTTATTGACAGACCACCATTATATCAAAAAGTAGGACTTCCCTGCAGGAAAATAACTTTGGTTAACATTTATTTACCAATAGCTTCTGATTCTATAGCATGAACCAACTCAGATCTCTTGAGAGGATTTTTTTTTTTTTTGGCAGCATTCATTCCTTACAATGGGGTGGAGAGGCAAAGGTGACCCCTGCAGAGCAAGTATCTCAGTCTCAACCACTTTCCCTGTAGCTCTCTCCTGCCATCTGAAAGCCAGGCTCAATCCACTTTTCTAAATTGCTACCATTTAATGGAACACCTTGACCTGACTTCCCTCCCTGCCGAAAATAAATAAAGAAGTTGTTGGTAAAAATGAGGCCTTCCAACTTAGGTGATGCCTGCGGAAAATTTAACACATCAAACACCGCTTTTACTGAATTGCTTGACATACGTTTCGCCAGTGAGCTAAATATGGGATGGAAGGAAAATGTTTAGAGTGATTTAATGCTCACAGATATTTTACAGGTAGTACGTTTTTTTGTTTTCCTATAGTCTTGGTAATGCATGTATTGGGAAAAAAAAAAAAAAAAACAGAAATAGTGGGAAATCCAGTGTTACAGAAAAACAGTTTTTTTTGGTTTCCAGGCGTTTTGAGACCTCCAGTTTAAACCAAAGGTGAATAGCTACAGAAACTGATTCCTCACATTAGGTTGGTCCCAGGTGGGTGGTGGAGCAGCTTGTTGCATGACCTGCAGGTACAAGAGGAGGTGTATGAAGTTCAAACAAGAAGGGTGGAGCATTTCTGCACTAGAAAGTAAAAAGAGGTTTCTGTTTCTAAAAAAATCAGTCCTGGTTTCCATAGCAATTATTGAGCTCATCTTTTGGCTGGTAATCCCTGCAAAATTCATAGGCTGACTTTTATCTTTCCAAAACCTGAAAACCCCACATAGACATACAGTAGCTCAGTAGGACTCCTTTGAGTGAGTTTGAAAAAAAAAAGCTTTTGTAACCCCAGCTCAATTTATTCTAGTTGATTGTCATCCTCCGAGTGTACAGTAATCCCCTCAGATCCAAAATCTTGCTAAATCATTCGGCAAAAGTCCAGCTCTCTTTAAACACTAACAGTTTAAAATGTGTTTCTCTCTAGGTTTGACACCTCAGAGGGCTCTGATGAGAATTTAAATGTAGCTGGCCATAAAGCATCCCACACATTCAATCAAGCCAGCGAGAATCTAATTAGCAATGACTGCTGACTTGAGTGACAACTTGTTTATGCAATGCGTCGATACAAGAGTGATGTTTGCCAAAACCAAAGGGATTAAACAAAGTCCCTGTCCTTAGCCAGTGGCTTAGTGGTTAAAGGAAACTTATGAAAATATCCAAATAAAGGAGGTAACAGAGTACTTCATCAACATCGATTGACATCATTTCTTAAATCGAAACCATAATTTCCATTGGGTTTTAAAAAGAGACTTAAAAAACAACAACATCCAGAAGGAAACGTGGATCCCTTGAAGATTATCCAAGTTTGAGTCTTCGTAAATTGCATTCCATCTCCGGGATGGCTACAGCTATCATAAGATGCCTTCACTCAAACAAATACGTCCACTTGCCTTCAAATGTCGAGTTTCTGTGCCCTGGATATTCAGATAGGTGGAGCAGAATTTGCTAAATCTTCTCATCATAAAATCATCTCGCTCCAAAATGTTGCAATGGATGGAAAGTGAAGCAGGTGGGATTACACTTCCATTGGCATCCAGGGCAGTCTTTTGATCTCAGCTGGAACCCCATTTGCCCGCTGGGCGGACTTAGAAGGCAAGCTGAAAGCCCAGCACAAGAGTACAGTGAACCTGGGCTGAAAGCCAGCTGTTGTAGGTCGATCTTTACAACATCTAAACTGAAGACATCTCAATCACAGATAGACGCCGGAATTTGCACAATAGCTGCATCTCCAGGGGGGCTTACTGTATGAACATCTAAACTGCAATTTTAGCATACTGATGTGAGAGCAGACCAAAAGGCTTCTTCCAGGATAGAAGAACATAGAAAACCCCATGCTTTTTAGAAACATCTCTCCTGTGAAAGTTGAATTGGAATGTGTATATAATAATTGGATAATCATGACTTTACCCATGTGTATATTCAGAGGCTACCCTATCCTTTCTCCTACAAATAAAGGCCTTCATACTATTAATTTGCTCACGGAGAACTCTCTCTATCTATGATCGTCTGGGGATTTCTAAATGGAAAGTTGTTGCTAGAATGGTGCCGAGAATGGCCGCTAACAAACCTACGCCCTTACATGTGTCTTGTAAGGTAACCCACAAGTTGCAAAAACTCTTGCACAAACCATTGCCCGACGACCTATCCTAACCTTAACAACTTGAGGTCAATGCCTAACTTTAACCATCTCGCAAGAGTTTTGCAACCTGTGGGTTACCTTCTAGACAAGACCCCTTACATGTCCTGGATTCAAATGGGCCAATCACAACCGTTTATCTACATGCGTGAGGGCGTACAGTGGTGCCACATGGGGATAACACACTGATATTGGTTGACATCATCTAGGATGCACCTTACTACAAGGAAATGCTGCTCTCCCCTGATTCTCCTTCATAGTGAAGATGGTGTCCACGAGTCACATTCTGGAGCCGTTTACCATAGCAGGAGAAGATTATTTGTATCTTTACTTCGAACAGCAGTAACAGTGAGTGAACCATCTGCGTGCGTGTCTGTTAGCATGTCAGCAGAGCAGCTGTAGCAACAACAGTTCTGTGCATGTGTTTCTGCTACGACAGTGTTTTCAAGCACACAACTTCTGTCACTGCCCCAATATGAAGGGCTGCCCTAGAGACTGACTTGTGAGTGTAGGAATTGAACACCAGAGACCGGGGTTCACATACTGGGTCACAGATGTTGTCCAGTTGTTAGGCTAGTACACCATTTTACCTCACCTTAAACACAGACTTTTTTTCAGTATTCAACCAAGACTATGGTCTTAACCTCACCCTTACTATACCAAGAGCTATGTATTACATTAACATAAAAAAATATCAATCATGCTTCAGTTAGCAGGAGTTTATATTGTAGGGAAAACAAATAAAATGCATTGATAGTGAAGAGTTTGCAGATGCATTCAATATAAGGGTATTTCTCACAAAATGTATTTGCTAATGCAAATTAATATTATTCTTTAGGAGACAAGATTGTCAGATGTGAGTCACATGGGTTGGGTCCCTTTAAGTGAGGCTCCATACCTTTTTACTAATCAGCCAATCACTGATGGATAGGAGAAATTGTGTTTCTCCAAACTATTTGAGAAATGTATTAAGCCTAATTTAACACTTATTTTTTTAACATATCGCACTTCATTGCGGGGAGTTGCTAATTTTTATGGATTTTGTTATTTATATTCCCACAACAATTTGCTGCAAATCAAAGAAATTGATGAAGAACCGATCAGCTCACTGCATTTTCTGCTTTAGATGAAACAAGACAGACACGTATCCATGATGCCCTTATATAAATGCACCACTACCAAGCACCCAATGAAAAACGCAGCCAGTCTGAAAGGAGCAGAATCAATAGCAGGCCCCCTTTCCTTTATTATTTTCCTCCCTGGTCTCATCCACCAATGCCGATCCTGTTAGCACCATATAATCTGTCTCAGGATGGCACCTTTCCTAGATCCAGCCTACCAGGCTTATAGATTACTGCCTTTTATTGGAGAGAACAACAGAACAAGGACAGGCTTTATCCACAATTGGAAAACTACAATGAGCATGCCTTGCTGCTATAGATGAGAGACTCAACAGGCCCAAGCCAGCACACTGAGGCTATGCATCTCACGTTAAGTATGCTAGTGCTTTGCAGCTGCTTAAATAGAGAGTATAGGAGAAGGATAGGCATGAGTGAGTGGAAATATGGAGGTTTTGAGATAACGGTGACATTTTACAATACTGTACCCACCATTGTGAGCAATTACTAAGGAGCAAGTGAAGAACCAATCAGGAACAACCTGATAATTGATGAATCGCTATATATCTACTCCCTGCATAATTCTGAATCGAGGACTATATAGTAGCAACCTGATTTCACTCCCACGCGTCAAGTACCTTGGCTTGGTCAATGCCTGTCGGCATCTTGATACCGACACACAAAGACACCATTTAGCGACTGTACGGGTCGCACCAGGCTTTCAACTAACCCAAGATAAACTCACTAACGTCATTATTAGATGTTTAAGACCAAGTCAACGCTGAGTTATTTTACCTTAATATTGTTACGTAACTTCCAGACTTTACTAACTCCAGTTACGTAACAAGTGTAGTTATTTTACGTAACAAATGTACTTATTCTAATCCAAACCACAATTTGTTCCTAAGCCTAACCAAGTATGCATGTAACAAGCGGAAATGAAGACTTACAAGAGAACAAACTGGGAGATACTATATTCAGGAATAATTTTTAATGTTTAGTTCACAGATATGATGTGACTAGACTGTGATGCATCATACTAAAAAGCTACAAGTAACCCCAGGGCCACTGCCGCAGACCACAGCTCTTTATTCTGGCTTGCTATTGGAAAGCTAACAAGCCACTCAAAACCTCAAGCGAATAGTTAATAGATAGTAATGCAAATAGTTTCCATTTCAATTATCAGCAAGCATGCTAATGCTATCCCACGTGTGACTCCACTAGCGTTGCATGATGCTGAATGTGTCATGTGTAATCACCTGTTCTACAGTCATGGAACGAAAGCAACATATTCTCAAACAACGGTCCGTATGATATCTTCCGAAAAAGACATTCCTCCTTTTTTGTTTGTTTTCCTACGAATGTCCAGCAACACGGGGCAATTTCT